>JAYXIM010051136.1:0-150282 GCA_037575425.1 Anastrepha fraterculus
CCATCGTGCACTCATCCCATACAATTCTTCTTCTCCCATCCCATGCTACAATGGGCCTCCATGTGCGAAAAGCGGAGAAGGAGAAGAGAACTGTTCTATTCCCCCCCCGCTTTAACCCAGCTGTGTGTTCAGGTGCAAATGACTTTTTTGCGTGAAGTCTGATATAAAATAAGTTCTATTTACTCTTCTTAAATTTTTATAAACTTTTCCAGGCGAAGTAAAAAAACTGACATATATTTGCTTCAACCGTATATTTGTGAGTACACAGGTAGTAATGTAAATATATGAATGATATAGGTAATATCTCATATTAGCATAACCTTTCTGCAAAAAATTAAGGAAACGATCACCAATCACGCCAACAATGATACAATGAATTTTTCACTATAACTAACTTCAGAGTAACGTTTATATAATAAGCGGATATGTAACATTTTAAAATTTCTTTGACTTTTTTTTTTTTAATAATAAGTGGTATTCCTCTTCCTCTTCCTGTAGCTATTCCTTTTCCTCTTCCATCTCCAGCTCCATCTCCTTTCTTTATCCCGGAAACGGGCAGTAAAAATTACTTCACTTAAAAAGCTTTCATCAACAGCTTCCATCTGATACCCATGTTGTACAAACACATCCAAGGGTACCTTGGTCCACCCTTTCGGCTATATCTCGAGACCCTGGTAACTCAGAGACTCTAAAAAATACTCTGTATTAAAGCACTCATCGTAAGTAGCTTTGATTTGATACCCACAATGCGTAAAAACGCATCTTATAGTGGTTACCCGGGCCCTCGTTTATGGCCTTTCGGCAGCGCCACCTGGTGGTGAGGGAATCAATAAACATATTATACTAACCCTCACTCGTGGAAAAATATATATATATATATACCAAATTTCATAATAATCGGTCCAGACACACACGACCAAAATGTATCTAATTTAATGAATATTATGTGCGGTACAAAAAATACGTAAAGGCAAATAGCAAAAACACACTCACTTAACTGGCGCACCGCACACACAGCGTTATCGGATTTCAACCAAACTTCACAGAAACCTTGCCAAAGCAACATCAACAATGTAGAACTTTCATTGTTTTCCTTAAGCGAAGCATATTGCAAAGTATGAACTATGGTGCGCAACTAAGTTTTCGCGGGTTTTTTTGCTTAAAATACAACTTTATTCTGAAAAAATGGTTACAAGTGAGTAATTGAAAGTATTGACCATCGCTGGCTACTACTTTTTCCCATCCTTCTGGTAGATCTGGTACACCGTCGAGGTAAACCTGTTAATCTTTTGAGGCTATCTACGGATCAAACCATTTTTTGATGTCTTCATATGAATGGAACTGCTGGTCAGCTAGACCAGGTGACATCGATCGGAACAGGTGATAATCTGACGGCCCAATATCTGGGGAATTTGGCGGTTGGGGTAGGATTTCTCATTTCAGTGTTCCAGGTAGGTTTTAACGGGCTTGGCAACGTGAGGCCGAGCGTTGTTATGCTGTAGAATCACTCCCATCAATTGAAGTCGATACCGATCTCCAGTGATGGTTTCGCTTGGTTTTAACAGTTCATAATAAATAACACCAACTTGGTTCCACCAAATACATAGCATAACCTTCGCAGCGTGAATATTTGGCCAAGGCGACGACATAGAAGCATGACCGGGCAGTCCCCATGACTTTATTTGCTTTGGATTGCTGTAATGAATTCATTTTTCATCACCCGTCACGATGCGATGAAGAAAACCCTTCCTTTTTTTGCCTCTTTTGCCGCTGGAGCAGTTGTTCACAGGCGAAAAAACGACGTTCAACGTCCCTTGGTTTTAACTCTTCCTTATGAGTCCAAGTCCCCTGTTTTTGAATCATTCCCATAGCATGCAATCGCTTGGAAATGGATTGGCGGGTAACTCCTTATACTGAATCAAGCTCTTCTTGTGTTTGACACGGATCCTCATTGAGCAATGCCTCCGATTCAGCATCTTCGAAGGTTTTTGGCCTCCTTCACGCGGACGGTCGTCAACATTACAATCACCATCTTTGAAGCGGCGGAAACAATCTCCGCACTTTGTTTCACTTAAAGTAGCATCTCCATGAACTTTTTATTTTTTTCGAATGAAAGAGGAAAATCAACACTTCCCGCAAATGACGATTATTCGGCACAAAATCAGACATTTTCACAAAGCCAAAAGTATATGACACCAAAACAAAATCACTAATGTGTCGAAGCAGTTTGTTTACTATAAGTCTAAGCTTGGTTTATGACGTTTAGGTTATGTTAGAATCGACTAGCACACACTGCTGGCGGCATCTATTGACAAACAGCAGGAACTTAGTTGCGCACCTAATATTTTTTATTTCTCTTTTATTTTTTATATAGCTCATTTAACAACAAAAACCATGTAACTAAAATTTCCAAACTTTGTATTAAATCCAACAAAAACTTAAAAAGTGTTGATTAAAATTTCAAAGTTTTTAGTTCGAAGTTGGAAAATATGAATAAAAAAGCCCACTGAATTATAGTCTAACAAAGTGGAAATTTCCATGTAATGCAAATTTTGATAAATTTTGATTTAGCACCCAGTAACTTTAATCGTCTACCTGCCTAACCCGGACATTTACAGAGAAAGTCACCTTCACTAAAAGGTCCCACAGCTTCTGCAATGGGGATTAAATGGTAAACTTAGCTTTTCTGCGTGTGAGTCGATCGTTCAATGACTGATAAAAACAGCTACGAGTTTGAAAATGAAATTACTAGAATTCCCCAGAATTTTTTGGGTGCTGCGTCTACTACGCTGGATCCAAGGGGTTTTCGCAACAGCTCACGAGAAATTGAAGCTTCATCTCTTCTACGCTTTTCTAACAAATAAGTTGTGTAGGGAGTCCCCCTTAACAGCAATTAGGGGATGCCGATGACCGGGTATAAGAACTCTGAGACCAATTCGGTCGACCCAGGGCTGGCAAGCCCTATCAGCTGAAGCTCATAAATATATTGCGTATATTATAAGCCCATATTATAAGCCCAATGCAAACTTAGAAGCTAATTGATCGAATTGTTTCTAAGTTAGTTAAGCGGGCACGCTTCTATTAGACAGAATGTATAACATTCTACTTTACTAAGTAGTCCGTGGTTAATTACCACTAAAATTCAGAGAAATTTAAGCAGCTGACTCATGGAATTTTCTGTGGCTGATATTTCCGATTATATGTGTAGACATACACATACATACATGCATTTTTTAAGCGCTTATGCGTTTTCGCCTCACTGTAACTAAGTGCAATTTTTTTCTCATTTATTTGCTATGAGTTTTATTTTTCATTGTTTCCTCATTTACTTTGCATGTGTATGTATGAGTGTGTGTATGTATTTGCGTGTCACTCATATCTACATACATACCTCTTGGCTAATATGAGTTTGCGTGCTACTACTTGCACTTCACTGCCAACAAAGTTTTACAAAAAAAAAGGAAAATATTTTTAATATTTTTTGTGCTCAATATTTTCATTGGAGGAGGTTGGCATCGCTAATTGCGAGTGTAATGGTGGCAATTGTCACTGTTGTTAAATGCAACATGTTATGTTGTTTTTTTACAGTAATATCTGCATTATCAAAGATGTAACTGTTGTTTTTGTTGTGGCCTGTACTTCTCAGCGCTGATATAATCAGTTTCGTTATTTATTTTATTTAACTCAATCTGCGAATATGTGCATGTATGTATGTATGTTGGTAGTCGCGTTCGAAATACACCTGCGGAAAAGTGGTTAGTAATTCTTTGTTGAGTTGAGCTGTGGAGTGGAACAAGGGAATGCCAGGTCTATGGAAAATTACATAAATTAGTAGGTTCATCGAAAATATGGTATGTATCTACAACTGTGCTCGAAATATCAAAAACGCGAGGCTTTATCAAGTTTTAACTATATTTTTTGTATTTAACATTTATTTTTATTTCTATAAATTACCTCGTTTTCACGCGTATTCTTACATGTACACATAGGCCGACCTTGCCGTCTGCTAACTTGCGGGCTATTCTCAATTCAGTCGCATAAAACCTTTGACTTGAGGATTTTCATCGAGTTCTGGACTGCCTGGCTTACCAGAGTTTCCCTACCACTGTTTTCTGAACCATACTTTTTAACGCTTTTCCTTGTGTCCCCTAATCTGCATAAACGCCTCATGTCAAATCGCGGTTTATCTCTTCATAGAATTACAATCATTTTTGCACTTGGCAGTCGGTCTCTGCCGGCAGTCGGACTGTGTCGGCAGTACGCTTTGATGTAAAATTAATTGGAACAGCTATCCCTGTATATACGTAAATATGTATGCTAGTATAATTACTTACTTTTTATTATTTTTCTTTATTTTTACTTATATTTGTTTTGTCATTGGTAAATGTGGCAGAGAAATTAAATAAATCAGCAGCCGTTTAATCCAACTAAAAACTGCATTTGGAGCTAATAAACGCTACGGCTCGGCTAGATAGCTACTAGATATATGTGCATACGTGCTAGGGTGGTCAACATAGTTCCCCAAATTGGATTTAAGCAAACTAAATATCTTAGGTAATGGCCGAACTGATTTTCATGGCGCCAATTTGTCAGCAATTTCACTTATTCAAGGTAGGCTATTTATTTCAAAGTCGTCAAACCTGCCTCTGAACTCATCATTCTACGGAAAATCGACTTGATGTTGTTGTTGTTGTAGCAGTATCTTCGCCCTGTCAGTGTAGTGTAATCACCGGTCGTCTTCGTCTAGCTCATCTAACGGTAGGCCCAGGAAACTAGCTGTTTCGACGGGTTGGGTCCAGAGGGAGAGAGGTGTTAGATGAGTGGGTTTGATGGGGCATGTGAAAAGGTGGTTAGTGTTGTGCGGGGTGCCTTCACATGCCTTCACATGCCGGACATATGTTTAGTATGTCGGGGTCGATTCTGAATAAGTAGGAGTTTAACCTGCTACAGTATCCAGAACGTAATTGTGCCAAGGTTACGCGGGACTCTCGGGGAGCTCTTTGTCTGCAATAGGTGGTGGTTCGACTCCGATAACGGCATTCGGGGATCGGGAGCTTAAGAAGGTGGTAAGGGTCTCCCGATGAATGTCGTTTATGGCCTGTCTGTACACTGTCTGATCCTGGAGTGGTCTAATCACGTCCACGTAGTTGAGGAAGTGCCTCCTGATGTGCCTAGGAGGTAGGCTCAGGCTCAAGCAGGTGTCTGCATGGGTGAGGCCTACGGTGACACCCTAGCAGAAACTGCTTGCTGAGCAGTTTGTTATGCTCCTTCACAGGAAGCATGTGAGCCTCGTCATGCAGGTTTTGTATTGGGGGCATCAGGAGACATCCTGTCGCGGTCCTTATTGCAGTATTTTGGCAAGTCTGGAGCTTCGTCCACTGCGTATCACTGGTTCCAGGCGACCAGATAGCCGCAGCATATTTAAAAACCGGTAGGCGCTATTGCTTTGAAAGTCGACAGCAACATTTCTTTGTCTTTGCCCCAAGTGCTGCCGGCAAGCGACTTGAGGACCTTATTGCGATTCTGTACTCTCGTTGCAATAGCGGTTGTGTGCGCTGAGAAATAGAGCAAGCTGTCAAAGGAGACTCCCAATATTCTGGGGTTGTTTACCGTCGGTATTGGGGTATCATCGACGTGTACCTGAAGTTACAGCTTGACCTCCTTTGTCCAGGCGGGAAAAAGGGTCGCCGTGGACTTAGTGGGAGAAAGTTTTAGGTTTCTCGCAGTGAAGAAGCGAGAAAGGCAGGCGAGGTAGTCGTTTACTTTTGTGCATAGGCCATCAATGTCATTGCCCGACGCCATTATCCTGCAGTCGTCGGCGTGTGAGACCAGTGAGACTCCCTCTGATGGCTGGCGGAGTTTCGAAATGTAGAAATTAAAAAGCAAGGGTGAAAGGACACCACCCTGCGGTACTCCCTACTTCATTTTTCTCTGTTTTGACGTTTGGTCTCGAAATATCACCGACGAGTGACGGTAGTCCGCGGTTCACCTCTTCAGCCCTGGCGGAAGTGTCAACTGTAAAATGTCATCTAGTAGCGTGGCGTAGCTGACTGTATCGAAAGCTTTTTGTAAATCCAACGCTACTAGGACAGTCCTCTCGTAGGGGCGGTTTTGGTTTAGTCCGCGGCTTACCTGGGTGTTTATGACGGTGAGTGCCGTGGTGGTGCTGTGCACTCTTCGGAAACCATGCTGGTGTGAGGCTGTAGTCAGGTGTTCTGTAAAGAGTGGGAGTAGAAGGGCTTCAAGCGTCTTCACTGCTGGGGAAAGGAGAGTTATCGGACGATAGGACTCCCCTTGGTTGGCGGGTTTCCCTGGCTTCAGTAGTGAAGATTTGATCGTCATTACGGCTTAAATTACGGCAGAGGCAAAATCGATCTCTCAGCTATGTAACTCTTGCGAATCAAATAAATTCCTGAACAAATTCCAGATATCTGTTAGCTCGCAGTACTATACAGTTATGAGAAAGTGGCGAGGAGAAAATGCGCAACAACGTCAGTGGAAAAAATTATCAAAAATCAAGCGAGAATTTTGAGCCCTTTTAAACTTACACTTTATTTTACTGAAATTTAATGGTCTAAAAAGTTGGCTACTTTTTTACAATCCGATTCAAAAATTGTTTAAATATTGATGAAAATTCCACCCTAATGCGCATGCTGCTCGCTGCACTAGAAACCAAGTTACGTAGGAGTCACACTTAATCGCTGAAGTATTTGTATTTGTTGTTTTTGTAGCGCACGACTTTTCCTTCAGATCGATTTTGTATATGTCGGTGAGTATGTAGGTACAAATTTTATGTAAGTAGGTGTGTCTATTTTTTTGTGCAATTCCAATGCAAGAGCATTTTTTGCATTCGCCAGCGCGCTTTTGATCTCTGGAAATTTCCATTGAAGCGGAAAAGTTTTCGCGATATGATTTCATCATCATCAATAATATACATATAAATACTCGTAGTGCAGTGGTTACATACGAACATAGCTGCAGCAATAACATTGATATTGATGTTATGTTCGGCGGTAATTGTTTTGCAGTCATAAGAAACAGGGTGCGTTTTCTCTTTCAGGCCAATGTTCCTCGAACTGAAGTTATATATTTTTAATACAAATTTGTAATAAAAGACAATGTGTCAGAAAAGTAAAGGATAGTAACGGGAACAGATTATTTAAAATGTTCACTTAAAGAAACTGTGAAAATACAAAAAACAAAAAAAATGACAGATGGCTAGTTGACATATTATCAGAGCATATACGAGTAGCATCAAAGCTGCTCAAACTTTAGAAGATCTCTGATTTTGAAAATGCGGAGATCTTCCAACTCAATGGACAATTGTATACCCAGAATGACGAGTCTTCGGATCTAGATAGAGTAGAACAGTGGCGCAGAAGGTGAACGCTGCTTCCTTTTCTTTATCTTGACAGTCGCTGCAGAACCCCAAAGCACCTCTGCTTGAACAGCGCTCAACAACCTTTTCTAGTATGTATACTAATATTCTTCATGACTCGTGTAATGATTGAATTAGTCGTTATATTTTATTCATATAATTTCAAGGCGCATCTATTAAAAGTGGTATTGGTAAATCAGCTGAGTGCTTTTTTTTCTTTCGCCGTGTCCATGTGGCTGTCAGCTCAGAATGAAACAAGGCGAATTCATTATTTGTTTTCTAGTTTCTCAATACTTTGCTTTGACAATCAAGCGTACAGAACAGTGTTGTTTGTCTAGTGCCACGACATTTAATGAATGCGCCTTGTATAATTTCAAACTTCTCTTCACAATGCTCCGTAATAAAATTTGAACACAAAAATGGCTTGCTGACCACTCTCTACGATTATCATGCGTACATACATACTTATGTTTAAGGATATGACAGCTCACAAATGTCATACAACTCAAAATTTGCAGCCAAACCTAATCGAACTGGAACATAAAATGCACCCTGTGTCCACAATAGCATTTATGATTAATATTTATGGAGGTGGGAGCACCTTGATTTGCTTGTCCTTTTTTTATTGCATTTTGCGTTTTTTTTTCGTTCGCATTTTTATGTTGTTTTTGCGGCTTTTAGTTTATTTATGGTTTGGTAACACGAAACCGCCAATGGTAATTTATTATCGCTAAGGCCACAGAACAGTCTTGCTGATCCTGCGGAAAAAGCGAAATTAGCGAAGAGGAATTGTAAGAAATCACAAAGAAGAATCACAGTTAGTACTTTTATTATCCAAAGAAGTTGTAATTTATTAAAGAGCAAAAATGTATGAATGAATATTGTTGACCTATTGAGCAGGGAATGGAAACTTAAAAAATTGTTTCTAGTGACCAAATTCGAATAACGTTTGCACTTATCCCAACTCAGTGTACCACATATCGGCTGGCTTGGCCAATATCATCTTCACTACCAAGAAAAAAGAAATCTCGGGCCATCGAAATTTGATCCAAAAACCATTTTTTCGAGCCAATACGCGCTAGCTATCTATTCATTCCTCTTCGCTGGACTTCATCACTATTACTTTTCAAAGATCCAAAAGGACACTCGGTGCCCCAACAATTTTATCCAATTTTTTTCCACTACATAAATTCCCTTTTAAAAGGTTAGTCCACTTACATTCTAATTTTGCAATGAAATTTCTATATATGTATGTATGAAGGTATATATGTATAAATGTATGTATATGTATATGTGTGTATGTATGTTTGTAAATAAAAAATAAATTACTGTGACAAGAAATGGTTGCTTCGCTTCTGGCGGCTAACGAAGTGAGTGGCAGAAGTAGGTAAGTAGCAAAGGCAAGCAACTAACATGAAAATGCCATCATACGGGCAAATTACAAAGTTCAACCTAAACATGCAAACACACACATACATATGCCTTTATAAAAATATGCATTTCAGTGTGCATATGTGTACGTGTGTATGTAAGTAAATGTGTATGTATATACTCAGCCATATCTATTGCAGATGTGTCAGCGATTGATGAGACCACGAGTACGAGTAGTAGGGATTAAGCCGTTGGATCTATACCCACAAATATTCAGAAATACTAGCACATACCCTTATACATACGTACATATATGCTAGTAAATATATTTGACATGCATTCAAGGTCAGTGCAATAGCAATATCCAGTCAGTCGATGTCAACTGAAAATGGCTTCACACAAAGGAGGTCTGCAGGAATATTTCATTTGATCGAAAAATCAAAATTAGTTGATTTTGAGAAAAAGTTCTGAAAAAAATTAAAAAAATGTAAAAGACACTGGTATATCAAAGCAAGATCTTATCTTCTTTTATTGAGTCGATTTAGCATTAAAACTGTTGTCGTTTGATTTTAGTGAAAGGATACTCCTCAAGAAGCTGAGCGGTTTTTCTTTTATGTGTCGGTTTCCAAAGTCAAAACCACTACTCTAGGGTAGTCTGCTTCATTTTCGGCGCTGGAGAACAGTGAATCTGAGAAAATCATGAGCCAGTTTTATATAGCCCGTCTTCAGTGAAATGGAAACACCGGAATTTTGAGTCTAACATGGATTTGAAACTTTCATGCCAAGAGTATTATTTGGTATATTGAAGATAAGAGAATATTTTTAAATTTCATTGAGGAATTAAGCTTATGAGGCTTAAGCCATTTTGGCCGAGTTCAACAAAGCGCGCCAGTTGTTTCTTTCTCGTGCTAACCGGCGCCAATTGGACACACCATGTGAAGGCAAGTCCTTCTCCACCTGATCTTTCCAACGCAGAGGAGGCCTTCCGCTTCCTCTACTACTACCAGCTGGTACCGCATCGAATACTTTCAAAGCCGGAGCGTTTGTATCCATTCGGACGACATGACCCAACCAACGTAGCCGCTGGATCTTTATTCGCTGCGCTATGTCTATGTCGTCGTAAAGCTCATACAGCTCATCGTTCCATCGTCTGCGATATTTGCCGTTGCCAACGTGCAAACGTCCAAAAATCTTACGCAGAATCTTTCTCTCAAACACTCCAAGCGTCGCTTCATCGGATGTTGTCATCGTCCAAGCTGCTGCGCCATACGTTAGGATGGGCATGATGAGAGTCTTGTAGAGTGTTAGTTTTGTTCGTCGAGAGAGGACTTTACTGCTCAATTGCCTACTTAGTCCAAAGTAGCACTTGTTGGTAAGAGAGATTCTGCGTTGGATTTCAAGGCTGACATTGTTATGGGTGTTAATGCTGGTTCCTAAGTATACAAAGTCCTTTACAACCTCAATATTATAACTGTCAACAGTGACGTGGGTGCGGATACGCGAGTGCGCCGACTGTTTGTTTGATGACAGGAGGTACTTCGTTTTGTCCTCGTTCACCACCAGTCCCATTCGCTTTGCCTCTTCATCCAGTATGGAGAAGGCAGAACTAACTATGGAAGCATTAACCTTTCTAAATATGCAAGAAACACAAAATTTGTTGAAAAAATCTGTCAAACGAGTCTAAAGCCTCGCTAGTACCAAGTTGCCTTGCACAATTTTTTCAGTGAAATAGAATTTAAACTCGAACATACTAGGTACTTAAACCGAACAAGTTTATCCTCTGTGAATGAAGAATACTGAAGGAATTATTCAAACAATAGCTCTCCAGTTTATAGCAAAACTGTTTTCGTAGCTCGATAATACAGAGAAACAGACCCAAATAGCTACTGCCAGAGTGGTCGGAAATTCGAGTGGTGTTTTAAAATTTTACTATTTACTTCTACTAAAAATGTTGGTGTCCTGCTTCAGCAGGCAAAAGGCTGACCAGAAAAATATGGATTTCAATTACTCTGCAGGGAGGCAATTGGCATACTTCGTATAGAACGCAGAGCTCACCAATTTCCTTTTTCTTATTGCGAGGATATTTGGCTGCGGCAGCTATAATGCTCGAGTCTTAGCGCCAAGTTCATAACTTTTATTACTCTCAACACTCCATGCACTACCCACTATACCAAATGATTTCCTGCTAGCCCCCTTGATTTTCTTTCGGATTAGTAAATAGCGGATTGTTTCAAGTGTGCTACATAGTTTCAAATTTATATACAAGTACAAGGAGGTATCACATGATCCACACATTGCCATAACCAGCGCAAATGACAGTAGTTGGAAAAGGCAAAAACAACAAGTTGACACAACAAAGTGTATGAGCAATTGGTGAGCATATTGCTTTAGTTTATTTCACGCTTCGCTGCACAAATGTCATATCGTC
Organism: Anastrepha fraterculus; assembly: GCA_037575425.1. Lineage (NCBI taxonomy): Eukaryota > Metazoa > Arthropoda > Insecta > Diptera > Tephritidae > Anastrepha > Anastrepha fraterculus. The sequence continues at coordinate 11,178 of JAYXIM010051136.1, forward strand.
ATATCCAACAAAGTGCTACCCATGCCCATCGCTACCCGCAAAACCTCCACGCATGCACCGCAGCACACAGATTTGAAACAGCGCTAAACAAGGTAAAATGGCAAAGATGTAGAGACGAAATTACAAAACGTAGCCAAGTGGAAGGGTGGATTTGTGTGGAATTACTACATGGTTTCATTATAAACAGGGTCACCGAGGTAAATACAGAATATTAAAATTAAAAATGTTCCTAATAGTTGGACATTTTTCAATATAATCACGTCACCTGCGATAAGCTGGTCCACCACGAGTCCACTCTTTTCCCAGTATGCTCATCGCTTCATTTGTGTGGTCTTCGGGGGTTCTTACACTCCAGGGCTTACTTACCAGGCTTTGTGTTAACCTGCCTTGAGTTAACCTTGCCTCATCTACGCCGCAAATGTCCTAGTCAAACCGATTGCAGTCCGGTCTTGAAAGTAGCCCCAAATATGATGACCAGTGTTAAGAAAGTTTGCTGTATTTCCTAGCTAGAGTCCTCATTGCCTTCAGAGCAAGTGTAGAGTTTTTCTGGAACACTTAATCTCCCAAAAGCTTTGACAGTTGAAAGAGTTCAGTGAAAAAGTGTGACTCGATTTTTTAATAAATCGATAGCAAAAGTTTTTTTACTTTAAGGGAGTAAATATACCCATAATTCCTACGTTCCAAATCATTTTGATCCTTCACGTCTTAGAGCCAAAAACCTTGTGAGTCCCGTAACCGCATGCTCCCTCTCTGGTAGGTCCCAAATTGGAGCATTTTTGAAATAACATACTAAGTTTTTTATCAGAATTGTTTCTACGCTTTCGTGACCATTTTACCGCTGTTACGGGCAAATCTGTGACTATTGGCATTTTATTTTTATTTTCATTTTCATTTTTGTCAGCTTTGCTTTTTTTCCTCATTTGTCATTACATTTCGACGCGCAGTTCATTTGCTCATTCACTACTCATTCACTCACTCACTCGCTGACTCTCAGTAATTTCTTTCGTTCGTATGCTTTCATTTTTCTGGTGCCAGAATGTCTGTCTAAATCCAAAGCCAGTCGGTACGCGCTGTACCGCATGGCCCGGCTTGTTGCGGGACAGGCGATACTTAATGAGTTGCCGAGGCAGCCAAGCAAATGCGCATAGCACCGAGGTGGTAAAGTGGCGGCAAACGTGACGGTTGCGGTTAGTTAAGGTACATACGTACGTATGGTGTGATGGGACAGCGGCGAAGTAGAGGATAAGTAAAATGAAATGAGATGAGTAGGTGAGTGAGTCAGCTACGTACAAATGCACATACATACGTTGTGGCGGGGCGGGCGGTAAGAGCGAATGTGGGTATGTGGGGAAATCAAGTTGGAGACTCACCGACTCTTGGGTAATCAGCCAGCTGTAGTAATTGTCGAGACCTCACTGCACGGCACCCCTCAAGCTGACAAATATGAGCCGCAGGTAACGTGTAACTAATTTCTCTAAATGTCAACACATACATACACATATGCGTGTATTTACTAAGTAACACGAATGCGCACATAACTCACAAGTGGTGAAAGGGTAGAAATTCAACTCGCATACATCTAAAGTGTGATTAGGGTGAGAGTGAGGCGTAAGAGCGTGAATGCTAGTGCTCACACAACGAAAATTTAAGTGGAGTCGTGTAATTAGTAGTTGCTATGAGCGCTACTTTCGACGAAAAGTTGCATTTATTATAATTTACACATTACATTTTCTTATTGTGTAATATAAAATTGAAATTTATCTACAATTCTGGGTCATTCTCGGCTCGGCATTTCAATGCACCCACAAATTATTCATCCCATATTAAAGGGGTGGGTCAATCTAATTTGTCTTGATTTGCAACAAGTTTCATGAAAAATCGCCATAAAAGTAAATTACGTTTAAATAATTAATTTTGTTCCAGCTAATACATTTCAACGGCGGTGAACTTCAAAGGCAGCTTAGCTACATAAAATCATTGGAGCAAAACGACAAAACGAATTAGCAGCAAACCACATAAAAGGTGATTACATACATATATATGTACACACATACATGAAACTACAAGTACATTTTGACGAAATAAACTCAGCGTAATTTTCTAACATGCAAAATTTTTCATATCGGTTCCTTAGCTCGTTGCTTTGGCATGACGTGCACGAATTGACTGATGCAGAAAGTTCTGGTGGCTTGAGTCGTCAAGGAGAGATGAGCTAATTTCTTCGAATTCACTAAACAATCAAACTATAATTTACACTGTGTGACAATGATCCAACACTTTTATGGTGACTTATAGCAGGAATTGTACGTTCCGTAAAAAAATAAATAAGAAAACATAAATATTTTTATGAGGAGCTTTTTCATGGCAGAAATACACTCGGACCGAGGGGCGACCACTACAAGAAAAATGTTTTTCTTAATTTTGGTGTTTTTTTTTTCTGTGAATTCCGAATTGTAGTCACGCACCAACCCATTCGGCTACGGCGCCCGCCGTGATATAGGAGAATATTCTCCAACATTATAGAGCAAAAAAATATATACATTAAAATTACTTTTGAATTGGTTGTGTTGAATAAAATAAATAAATAATTGGCGCGTTAAGCATTTGGCCGAGCTGCTCCTCTTGTTTCTGGCATGCGTCTTGAAGTTGTTCCACAAATGAATAGTGGATTGGGTTGAATAATCACTCACAATTTCACCAATTTCACTATTATTGGCGCAAAAAAAATACATGCGGCTCCACCCTATTTCGGTTATGGGAAATCGAAGTCCATCATTACATACATAGTTTTTTCGTTCCTACGACAGTCGGTTGACAGTTGGTTCTACGTAAGCGGAACGTTTATGCTGCTACAACAACAACAACTAAATAGTTTTTTTAAGTTTTCTGCACGTCTTTAAACAAATCTATTTTTTCACAATTTTTCAAAAACTTCTTTTTTACTCCAAGTGACATTTTTCAAGTTTATACCTTATTCTGATTTCTTTGTTTTACCATTTTGTTGTTTTTGAAAAAGATTATTCGGCACAGTTGTTCAGAATGTCTCAGGATTCAACTCTTGTGAACATGTCAAACCTTAAAGAATAAGTCTTGCACACTTTTAGTTGGAAAATGCGAAAGTGATAGTATTTTAATTATAAAACTAGTGTCATTTTCCAACATTAAATTCCAACAGAAATCAGTAAGCAATCAACTATTCAAATTTAAAAAGTAAATCTTTGAAATCTAAACACTGCCATTACGTATAAAGAAATCTATTTCGGCAAAAAACTAATAAATATTTTTCAAAATTTTTTTTTTATTTTGAAAATTGAACATTGTCATTTATGAATAAAAAATAATATCGTTCAAATGACTGCCACAACTGGCTTTACTGTAGGCCATTCGATCAACCCAATCTTTAAGCACATTTTCGATTGTTTGGGCTCCAAATTTCATGAATGGCAACATCGATTTCGTGTTTTAAAGCATCAATCGTCTTTGGTTCGCATAGCATTTGTCCTGAACGGCTCCTCACAAAAAATAGTCCGACGGGCTTAAATCACAGCTCCGAGGCGGCCAATTGATATCGGAATTTCGGCTGATTATTCGGTTTTCAAACCCGGTAGCCAAAAGTTCGAGTGTAACTTTGGTAGTGTGACAAGTTGCACCGTCCTGTTGAAACCAAATGTCGTCCATGTCATCCTCTTCAATTTTTGGAAACAAAACTCGTTGAGCATGTCACGGTAACGCTCGCCATTTACTGTAACGGCGGCTCCTCGCTCATTTTCGAAAAAAAATGGCCCGATGATGCCGCCAGACCAAAAACCGCACCAAACAGTGAACTTGTTGTGGATGCATTTGCTTCTCTACAGTAACGTGTGGATTTTCTGAGCCCCAAATCCGACAATTTTGCCTATTGACGTAGCCACCGATGTGAAAATCAGAAAAGAAGAAGAAGACTCACCACTTTGGAAATAGGTTTTCAATATTTCCCAATTTTGTTCAAGCATATAGCGTCCCATTTCGTAAATGTCATACCTTTAAGTATATTATGAACACATTTGACATGTCATTTGTGTTACCATTCTCAAAAAAATAGGTGGTTCAAAAAGCAAACGCTACATGGCCTACCCTGCACCTGTAAAATTACGAAAAAAAATTTTTGTTTTTTTTCATAAAATGTTAATATAATCCTTTAAGAATGTAACAAAAAATTGTTAAAACGTAAATTTAATTATTTCTTATACTACAGATCGTCAACCGTGACGACTCTACAGAGAACATTGATGAATAGAGAAGTCTCACGAGCTACGAATAGTGTGAGTTGTCAAAAATGAAGTGAAACCGCGAACACTATTTCACCTCGCTTAACTCGACAGCGGAGAAGTTCTGAACAGAGCTGATTACAGTGAATTATGTACAAATACATTGGCTCTGCTCAGTTTTTGGTTTCTGTATGAAATCAAATTGACGAGTACCGACGGCATTTTGCAAGGCATTTGCTTGTGCATTTCTATGTCCCCTTGATAAACGAAAATTTATTCAATTTATATTTTCAAACAAATATAACCAAATAAAAAGACAACATTTAAAATCAAAGTAACTTTAATGTTTGTTGTTTTAATTTTAAAAGAAAAATTTAAACAAAATACATTATAAAACGACCTCACATTTTGTTGTGTGCGTTTTAGTGTAAATTTGATGAAAATTTTTACTAATTTTTCGAGTCGAAATTAATTTTAGACAAGAATTCAAAGATCATATTGGTATATTGATGAATATATGTAAATGTATATCAATATATGTTTATATACATATATTTTGTTAGTTATATTTGTGCAAAAGTTCAATTGCATCTTCAATTCTTATAGTGTTACAAATGTATGTATGTGCACACGCACTGCAGCAACAATGACCTATCTCACGACTCATTGACTTATCATATTATATTTATGTACATTTGAATATGCATTTTTGTTCCTTTGCCAAACGAATTTTTTTAATTTACATACATATGTATATTACAGGGAATAATTCATATATGTATGTATGCATTTTATAGATAGTACAAAACTTTGAAATTTAAAATAAATAAAATAAAACTTCAAAGATACGTATTTGCATACATATTTGGGACAACTAAGTTCTATTGCATCTTTAATAAATATAGTGTTGCACGCATATGTATGCACTAAAGCAACATGACCTACCTCACGAGCATCGCCTTATCATATTTCATGCAATAATTAGGGAGTAAATATTCGAATGATCGAATTCCTGCAAATGCTAAAACAACTTCTTCTGCATATGCATCGACGTATGTGCATGTGCGTATATGCACACTTGATGCCCTTACTATATACATATATATATATGTACGTTCAATTGATCAAATATAAAAATTCTGTATACAAAACGCTTCATTACCAGGCACACAGGAAGATGGCATATGCAAATTTACTGCAGCGATCCCCATGCCTGGAATAAGGTGTTGCCGTCCTCTCCGGTGATGTCATTGAAGAAAAAAAAAAATATCATAAAGTTATTATGCAATTAAAAGCAGAGTAAAGTTGATCTTTTGGAAGTTGTAGTGGTTCTTTTTATGGAAAATAATTCACGTGATAATACAATTTCGGAATTTTCTAATTTTGTGTTGTTGATTTTTTTCGGTTTCGATAACATTTTTGCGACGTTTATATCATCCATCAAATCCTCTCAAAAATTTGCGTGGAAAATAAAGTTACAACCGTATTGAATGAGCTTTGACTTAGGATGAAATTCAAAGAAAATGAATAAAGTTGTGTGAGTTTTATTATTTGGGCACAATCAACTTCTAAATGTGACGCCACAAACTGTAGACCCATTACTAAATTGACAACATTTTCGAAATTATATGTGATAAAGCTGGCATTTGCTGTGTCTAGCCTCATAAGTCCGAATCGACATGGATTTATTACGATTTCAAAACTTGACATTTTTTCTGAGGACTGCATCGATAGCTTTAGGGCTGGCTATCGAGTAGATGTCATCTACCCTGACTTTTCGCAGACTTTTCATAGGGTCTCTCATAAAATTTTGCTAAGTAAATTAGTGTATTTTGGATTTCATTTTACCTTCCTAATTTGGATTGCATCAGAAAAGATACAACTCCCACTTAAACAACTAGGTTTGCCAGCGGACAAACACCGGCCTGGTACCACAATCCTCGTATTCACCTGATATAGCTTTGTGGATTTTTTTATTCATTCAATAAATTATGTCAAAAGATCAATCGAAGCATACAATTTCAAGTTCAACCCACTAATCAATCCACCATATTAGAGCAGTAAGACTTTGATTCAATTGGGACAGAGAATTTTGTTTATCCATTTCAGCAGCATCTTAAGCTCTCTATCGATGGGAAGCATACAACCGTCGGGAACGATTGCGACTCGTCCATTCTCAGCTTTTGCTACTGAAATGTGCAGTTTAATGGAATCGAAAGATCGGCTATTTTAGTCATTTTTTCGAATTATTTAAGAAAGTGTTCTAGAAATCTTAAAGCAGCCCCCTTAGAAGTTAACTACAATAGCTTCCATAGACACCAAGAAAATAACCGTTTTTGTGGCACCTACAAAAGCGCCTCAGTGTGAGAGCCTCAATAGAATGCAGCAATCAACGGATGACCAATAAAAAGGCACAGCCGCACCGGGCCATATAAGCCAGCTTTATTTAATTAAAATTTATCATAAAATCTAAAAGTGACGAAGAGGAACGACAGTAGTAAAGGCCATAATGCAAAGAATAAAAAATAGAAATAGTAAACATAAAGAACTTTCAATACAAAAGGCAATTAATAAAAGCCAAGCGGGATGCTAATAAAACGATCAACATACAGATGTACACACACACACACATACATACATGTTATATGGAGCACGGAAGCTGGCAAGCTGTAGCGCAATAGAAATTTATTAATAAAAATAAGTAATTGGCAGCGTGGAAATTTGCAAGAATATTGAAAAATTAGATAATGTTATTAATTAAGTGCAGGGGGTGAAGTGAGGGAGCAACATATTAAGTTGGCAACAAAGCAACACTCATACTGCCAAGCGTGTGCCTGGCAAAGTCTTTTTTGAATGCCGAACACGAAATTATTTTTTTTTTTTCTGTACTGACTAACGCAGCTGGAGCGCGTTTGGCTGCTGAGCAAGTAAAAGCGGAAAACTCAGTACATGTAGGTGTATGTACATATGTATGCGCCCACGCTGCCAAATTTGACAGACTGCTGGACGTTAGCAAACTGTGCCGAAAATTTCGTGTCATGTGGCGCGCTAGCAAGTTGTCAAAAAAAGAAAATTCACGCAAGAGTTCTAGAATATTTACAAACAGCTTTGTGCCATAAATTTGTTATTTATTATTATTTTTTTCAAATGTTATACTAAAATTAGCAAAAATGGATTAAAAAAATTGTTGAAGAATAGCAGCTGCTACTTCTTGGCAAGCAGTGTGCATGACTTTGTGCGAGCATGTGCCCCAACACGGGTCTGAAACCGATCAGAAAATCTTTTGTTTGGGAAAATATTATTTTTAATTAAATTGGTGAACAATATATACTTATATATTATATATTTTTTTTAAGCCTCTGTTGTTGTTTTTCTATTGGAAAATGGAAAGCAAGTTCGGCCGGCGCAGTTTGGTATGGATTGCTTGTAAAAACTTTAAATATGCAACATTCAGTTGAACTAAACTCCAGTGCCGCTATCTACTGTCGTTAACATTCATGGAAAAAGTGCAGTCAACGCTAAGTTTATTCGTGTTGTAATTATCATTCGAACTATGAACTATCAGCCACTAAAGCTATCGGCCGCAAAATATGTACCCTATTTAATAAAAGAAAAAATATGAGCGAAAAATAATTAATTTCAAACAACACAAAAAAGGAAAAACTATCTGTTATTTAACTCAATCCCTTATACTTGCCTATACTGTACACTCGCGTATAGGCAGCCACTACTCAACTCTTTGATCTCTTTCGAATATGTTAATTTTACGAGCTGCTGATTTTTGACCAGTTTTTATGACAAACCTGTAGTCATATCACCAAACAAAAGTGTGCAGCTAAATGAATTGGCACAAACATCACTTCTAAAAATATTTTTTCAATATAAATCTTATACGTCGACTTTAGTTAGGAATGCACACGTCAGAAGCGAATACACCCACATGCATATAGGTATGTTTACTTACACTAGGGTAGGTCATATTCTTGTACAACTAAGGCTGCACAAGACTTTAGAATTCATTTATTTTGCATTTTTTTATAAATTTCTTTTCATTAGGAAGAAAACTTGAATCGCTCAAATGATCTGAGGTAATTGTCGTGAATTTTTCTGAAAATTGGTTTCATTTGTAGGCTGAAGCAAGGCGCATTCGTCAAAGGTGATGGCACAAGACCAACAACAACTTTTTTACGTTGGAATGTCACGACATAAGTGAATATAAAAGAAAGAGTAAAGGACGAACGGGTTTAAACACCGGACATTCATTTCATGCTATAACCATACGACGATAGTGCAAATGGAAGCGCTTTTCGTTATTTCTTTTCGAAAAAAAAAACAACAATTCAACCGGTCTACGGTTCTCACCTTGAATATATGCGTCTGGGGCTGAAGTAAACTGCAAAAATTTAATAATTTGGACTCTTATTTAATATAGAAAATTTCGGTATAGAGTTTTTTGACAAGAAATATCTCAAGTTTATTTGAATGTTTTTATACTTTTTTTAACGTTTTACGCTCAAATATACTTCTAAAATTTGTTTTTGGTTTTTAGTAATTTTAAAGGTAAAATTTTTTCGGTTCCCTTTATGATACAAATTTTGAGAAAATTTGTTGGGACAAATGAAAGTTCTTCGGGTCTTTTTAACATTAATATATGTATATAAATATATTCAGTTCTTGTTTGTAAAAAATTCAAATTAAAAAAGTTACTTATTAAAATTTCTTTTTTGGTTTTTAGTGTTTTCAAATGTGAAAATTTTTCAGATCTTTTTAACATTTTTATATAAAGACAGCTTCAATTAATTTTTATATTTTTCTAATTTTCTTTCTTTACTGTTTTACGATAAAAATACTTTTTAAAAATCTTTTTTATTTTTATTTTTACAATTCAAATTTTTTACAGTCATTTTAACATTTTTATGTGTATACATGTTTTTTAGTTATTTATGATGCAATAAAACATACTTTATAAAAAAGCTTCTTAAAAAAATGTTTTCTTGGGAATATTGCGAATAATGACCATTCCTTGCGTTTTTTTTTACATTTTTTCATTCATTTTAGTTCTTTTTTGTATTTTCAAAATTTTCTTGATTTAGTGCTTTTAAAAGTGAAACTTCACAAGATGTTTTTTTTTTGTAATTTTTGGGAATTTTTTTTTATTTTTTATTTTTTTAATTTGTGGGAAAATTTTCTACTTTGCCATTTTTGAGAAAAAGCACGCCCTTTCCAGTTCATGTAATTAATAGTTGTGTTTATGCTCTGTAATACCCTGAAAGTTTAAAAGCGGGATTCCCGTAACTTACATCTTACGTAAATACATCTTTAGCGCAGCGTCGCCACGTACATACACAGTATGTTGAATAAATAACATAACTTTTCAGATGTAGAATAAAACACGTATCGTACTGTGTTTGAAAGTTATTTTTTATTCAAAATAGTCTCCATTAAACTCGATACAACGCTCAGAACGATCAACCAATTTCTGCATGGACTTTTTTATATCATCTAAGGGAATGCTCTTTAACACCTGTGTCACGGCTAGTGTTGCCAATTTAGCGACTTTGTCGCTAGAATTGACGACTTTTGCTTGAGTCTTGGCGACAAAAAAGAAGTTTTGACGACAAAAATGATTTAGCGACTTATCTGGCGACTTTTGGAGAGCAAATCAAAACCATTTTAGGCAATACATACTTTTCTGTCAACTTGATTACCCGTGAATGCCCTTTACCTTCCATACTCTAGAGTAGCAATTTACTGACTATTGATAAAATAACACAATCCGTCGCCATTTTTTTTTTTTTCAAATGAAAATTTTCAAAATTCCGTACGTACAACTCTAACTACATTTATACAAATTAACAAGCAGTTTCAATTTTTAATTCCACATGATCCGTTTTTGAGTAATCGATGCGACCATGGAGAAGGAAATGCTCCACGAGATTGTTTATAACTTTTTTTATAATTTAATATTTTTCCATAAAAATTAAGGATGACAGTCTTTAATGGACACGTAATAAAATAAAAAAATCCGATTCACAAATTCCTTCATTTTCCCCCTAATAAAAATCACTTATTTCTTTGGCTGTCACAGTGGTGTTCCCCCTTAAAGCATAGCTTTTTTATGCCACTTTTTCTTTACTATGCTTTAGTATATTTTATAAATCCATTTCAAGACTTTAATTAATAATAATATAGTAAATTGTTGTATGATTTGCCCGGTAGCGTAATAGTTAATATTATTAATTTTATAAATTTTCAAATTTCCATTTGAATCCAGTACTGGATCAACTTCGTAAACAACTTTTTCAACATTTCTTGAATCACTCATGCTTTGCAATGATATTTTAAAGACACAAATGTTTTTCAGACACAAATCAACAAAGATTTATCGAATCATAACAAAAAAAACAGTATTCCGGAGATTGAAACTAACTTCCGTTGATCTCAAATTTCAGTAGAGTTGGTATTACTGGTTTAATTATTATTCATCTAAAAATTTTAAGTCCGCAGCTGGCCTCTTGTGCACCTCTCAGAATGAAATTTGGGATCCGCCCCTGATGGAGTTAGCGACTTTTGATATTGGCCCTAGGCACTCAGATTTATTGGCGTTGGCAACACTGGTCAAGGCTGCTTGAATGGCTGGAATATCATCATAAAACGCACCTTTCATGGCAGTTTTCAATTTAGGGAACAGAAAATAGTCGCATGGTGATAGATCAGAAGAATACGGAGGGTGCTCGATGACACAAATATGTTTTTGCATCAAAAATTCACGAACATTTTTGGTTTTGTGAGGTGGTGCATTATCATGGAATTAAAACAGCTATTTCCCCTATGGATATTCAAGTCTTACACGAACGATTCTTGAAATAGTTTGACCTTCTGCAACAAATTCCTTGTGTACAATACCCTTGGAATCGTAGAACGTGATCAACATTGTTTTGATTCTTGACTTCTGAAAACGCAATTTCTTTGCTTTTGGCTCCCCTTTCGTCTTCAATTCTGCAGATTGACGCTTAGTTTCAGGGTCATATTTGAAGCACCATGTTTCGTCACCGGTTATGATCGAATCAAGAAAATCTGGATCGTTTTCAGCTGTCGAAATGATGTATTTATAATACTCTACACGAGCGATTTTTTGATCTTCATTTAATTGGTGTGGAACAAAGCGTGCACAAACCTTTCTTTTACCCAAATCGTCAGTTAAAATTTTGCAAATAGTACCAGTAGATGAATTTAATTCTTCAGCCAACATTCTTACAGTGAAATTTCCGTCAACAGCAATGATTTCGCGGACTTTTTCCACCAATTCAGCACGATTACTTGCTTCTGGACGACCAGGTCTTTCATCATCATTCAAATTTTCACGACCATTTTTAAATTGTTTAAACCAATTATATACATTTGAACGAGCTAAACAAGCATCACCATAAATCTTTTACATCAATTCGTACGTCTCACTAAATGTTTTTCCAAGTTTAACACAGAATTTAACCCTCTAGTGCATAACAGTGCCTTTAGGCAATGCTTGCTTTGCAACAGAACTTTGAATTATTATGTAACTTTTTTATTTTAAAAGTTAAACGGGCATATTTTATAAAATTTTATGACTCTTTTTTGATATGCAAAGTTTTTACTTCACTTGCCATTATATAATGAATGGCAGTTGTCCGCGAGAAACTGAGTATTGAGCATGCATACATTGTGTAAAATAAGTACCCGGAATTTAAAAAAAAACACAATTTTTCATATTATTCATCATTATTTGTTGGATCGCCTTCAAAATAGGCTCCTTTTGAGCCGATACAAATATTCCAACGAACAACCCAGTCATCCATGGCCCGCTGGTAGGCCGGCGCCGGGATGGCCTTCAGCTCCTTTAGCGAATTTTTTTTAATGTCTTCAATCGACTCAAAACGCCTTCCCCGAAGTGGCAATTTTAGTTTTGGGAAGAGAAAAAAGAATACGGTGGCTGTTCGATAGTATTTATTAAGTTTTTGGTCTTGTATTCGCGTACAATCAAGGCTCTTTTTGCAAAAAATTGAGCTCTTTCGGAACAAGCCGAGCGGCGACGCGGCGCATGCCCAACACACCAGTCAAAATGTTCTGAGCGGTCATGTGAGAGATGTTAAGCTCACGACCGATCTCTCTGGTACTCAAATGACGGTTTTCAAATATAATTTTCTTAATTTCTTCGACGTTTTCGTCGGTCGTAACGATCGATGGTCGTCCGGAGCGAGGCAAATCTTCTACCACTTCACGGCCCTCTTTGAACGTCTTGTACCACTCGTAGGTTTGTGTTTTGGATAAACACGAGTCACCATAGGCTTCCCGCAACATATTTAATGTATTGGCACACGTAATTTTGTTCGCAACGCAAAATTTAATGCAAACCCTCTGCTCCACAAGTTTATCCATAGTAAAATTCGCCAAGTAAACAAAAGATCAACTCACTTTGACTGCAGAATAAAACACACTAAGTAATAGATCCCGTTCTAATAAGGCTTGTGCATTCAAGGACATGTGTACCAACATGAAAAAACCAAATTTGAAGTGTCAGGTATTCCCGGGAGAGTTTAAATTATAAATTCCGGGTACTTATTTTACACAATGTAAAATAGTTGTGTGAAAAGTGTAAACTTTTAAGTATTTGTTCGCTGGTAATTTATATAAAGAAAGTGATAAAAAAATTCAGGTAAGTTATTTCATGTATTTTCAATGATATTCACTTGTCAAAAGTGTTAGCTTTATGTATACTTCATTAGGGTGACTTTTCAAAGTTTCAATGCCTAAAGGCACCAGCATGCAGTTAACATGTGAATACTCTTTTGTAACGACCTTCTCTATTTTGAAAATTTTAAAGTTAAAATGAAAGGTTGGAAAGAAAAAATGCAAAACAAGATTTAAAGTTTGACTAAAAAGAAATTGAGGAGTTTCTGAACACTATTGATGTTATAGATGAGGAAGGCAGTGATGACGTGGTCACAACGGATGATGAAGATATAGATGACGGTATCAACTTGGTTGACAAATTCAGTTTTGGCTGTGGCGAACTGGGCATAAGTGTATCAGATTAAAATTTAACTTTGGTTACGCCTACAGCTTCCGTAGCCAGGGAAGCAAAATAAGCGCGAGCGTGGTTATTCTGAAGAATTTGTTGGGTCAGCTTATGGAATCGATATATCAACGGTATTGTGGAATGATAACAGAAGCGTCCGTTTTGCTTCAACTTACGTGGGTATACAACCACACGGATCCAGTACAGATACATGTTTGCAAAAATCTTACGAATACATTGATTGCCCACAAATTTTCCAAGACTATAATAAGCACATGGGCGGTGTCGACCTGATGGATAGCCTGATTGGCCGATATAAGATCCGCATAAAGACCTAGAAGCGGACGACCCGTATTTTTTATCATTTGTTAGACATGACATTAGTTAATTCGTATATTCTTTACAATCGTATTAATTCATTGCAACACGAACGCTTGACTCTGAGTGAATTTCGATGTGAAGTGCCAGAAGCTCTCACTAAAATAGGCCAGGATTCAGTCAAAGGCAGAGGAAGGCCAACAAACTCAAGCAAAGTGGAAAGTTTTGTTGTCGGTAAAAAAAGGTTATAGGTATGCCAACATCAGATGTACGTTTTGATAACGTTGGTCACTGGTGTCAATTTCGAGATACGTCTGCAAAATTGCATTGTGAAAATAAATCTTGTAATTTGCAGACGCAATCTTATTGTGAAAAATGGGATATTCCATTATATAATGCATCCACAAAGAACTGTTTCAAAGAATTTCATACCAAGAAATAACTAATTCAAATACAAGTACATACATAAGTAAGTCAAACCAATCATATATAATTATATATACTTTTATATATTTATAAATATATGTATTTATATATCTAATGTACATCTTAATGCAGGCAAAGATACAAACGAATTAAATTATTAAAAAAAATTAATAAAAAAATATAACTGATCGATCAAAAACGAAAATATGTGTACTTATTTTATACGGTACAATGATACCTTAACTGCATGGCAGTGCCTTTTGGCAAAAATTTCTTTTCCTAATTTTTGGCAAAACTGTAGGTAAAATATCAAAAGCGATGTCGGATTCGTATTCTCTGACGCTGAATTAAGCGAAGAAAATTTTTAAATTCAAAATTAAAAAATTATGCACTAGAGGGTTAATATTTGCTCTTTGCGCCATTGTATTTTTACGACACAAACACGAAACATACTGTCAATAAAAGGCGCGTAACTTTTTAACCTGTCAAACGATTTACATGAAGTAGGCTGCGGTTGAAATCTGACGCTTGTACCTTTTCAATATGATCAAAGTTTAATAGATAGCTCTACGTGTTCCATGATTTAAATAAAAAGTTCTGTTATTTATTGAACATACTGTATAAGTTAGCAGCTATATTTTAATTTTCACTAATATTTTACTTGTACACTGAATGTTAAACTTTTTTTAATTTTTTAAGTTTACTAAGAAACCAATTTTCATAAAAATTGACGACAATATCCAACATACGTGGATCAGTTGACATGAAATAGCTCAAGAGTAAACCGTACCATTACAGGCAAACAACAATTACATTAAAATTATTTTCATGTCCGGATTTTCAGTGGCCTATTCTGTCAACTCAACCTCGATTTTATGCTTCAACTCTTGCATCGTCTCTTGATAGTTGGCGTAACATTTAATCTTAATGGCGCACTACAAAAAATAGGTCCAAATAGTCGAAACGAAAAGCGTTCATTTTTATAAATATCTACCCTAAATTTCTGGCGAACAAGTTTAATATCTGTAACATCCCTGTATTTTAGCTGTCAAAGAACAAAGAAGCATTAGCTGAATTTCCGATCGTGACACAAACCACCAAGTAATAAGGCCCAAAAACTTGCTAGGTAAGAGAAATTGATTGCTGCAAAAGAGTACTCGTTTAACGCGGAAATCTTGAATTGACCTTATGAAATATTCTTAGGATGACCCATCAATGAATGTGAAGTCAGGTCTTCCTGAATCTTCAGCTCTCAGCTGCTTCACATCGTTCATACATGCCAAAGTTTTTATCTGCAAGATGCTGCGCTGTTCATATAACCGAGAAAAGGGAATCAGAGATGGGATTCCTCTCCATTCCTAGTGATCACAACTAATGAATAATTCAAATACTCGTAAATTATTTTAAAATCTGATTCAATATCTGAATCCACACATCCTAAAGCACAGTAAAACCTATGCAGGCGTCCCATTATGTGAGCCCATTTATCTGCATTTATCTGAGCCGCACTTGCATATCGACCTGACCGCCACGCCATCAGCAGCAGCAGCAGCAGCGGCAGCCGGCACTCGACAATGATTTGTAGCGTGGTGAAATTTTTAAATCGAACCAGCAAGCAAATTGGGAAATATTTAATGAAAAACAAAAAACAACTACAACAAATACACACGCAAGGGTGCAAGTAAATGCGGGGATTTTGCAATTCAATGAATAATACTTGTGAGCTACAAATTAAAATAGCGAATAAATTGTGAAATAAAGGCCAAGCGCATGTGTGTCCCAAAACTGTGCGGCCGTTGGGGTATTTTATTGAATAACAAAAACAAAAAAAGAAAGCATCGAGAGCAGCCACCGAATTGTGCAAAACTCACTGTCGTGCTTGACAAGCCATAAATTCTTCCTTCTACAGAATAAAATATTTGCCGCTTTGCTCTTATGTTGGCTTGAATTTGTTTTTGCCTTCTTGCATTTATTTTCAATACTTTTTACTCGCTTGTTAATCAGTGCATTTAATTCGCGACGCTTCACAATATTTCTGAGCCACAAACGAGTGAGCAATAATCGTAAAATAAATAATCGGCTGCTGGCCGTTAATTATTATTCATTTCGTATTTTATATTTCGCAACCAAAAATCGGCATAGTCTGCGTTTAACGGCAATGATTTTTGGCATTTTCGAATTTTCGCATTTTCACATTTTCGTTTCATTATCGGTTGGTATTTTGTTTATTGAATTTTTTTTTTGTTGGTATCTCTGCCTGCTATATTCGGCCGCATTCGAATGCATGAAAATAAATACTTGAATAAAAAATTGTTTTTGTTGTCATGCTTCATGTTTATTGCTTTAAACGGTGAAAAGAGATTAAGTTAATTGCAGTGCAGCTGCCGCCGCGCGTTGCTGCCGCTTGGACGGGACGATCGACCTGCGCTTTACAGTGGCAACTTTTGTTGGCTTTGCTGTTCCTGCTGTTGTTGCTTTTCTGTTATTGGAGGTGGTGATATTGAGCAGCTCTTTCAGTCAATCCCCACACCTCGGCCTATGGCTGCCACACTGAGAGAGTTCAGCGCGATTGTGTCTCGTTATGACGCCCATAAAATGTAATGCCTACCGATTAGTGGCTTTATTAATATTTATTTTATTCAGTTACTTCAAGAAAAACAAACAAGTATGATTTTAAAGGCGTTCCACCTGCATTGGCCTGAAAAATAAACTGATTTTAATGCCAGTCTAATCACCATTAAAGTGTGTAAAGTATCTGACCTGTGTTGTCACAGGTCATTAAAACTCATGCAAATGCATGTAACTTCTGCTCATAAACGATCCGTGAAATGGATCCACGAAACTGTTTCAAGTTAACACTTCGCGGCAAGTATTTTGAGACGGCTGAGGCGACAAACGAGAACTCGCGACAGCAGCTGAAGCAGGCTCTATTAGATTAGATTAGATTTAGTGGAGGTTTGCACTTCGACCTCATGGTCTTTTGTGGCCTCTACTCATCACAATACCTCATCCACACCCAGTTCCCTTATTAAATAGATAGAGCTGGATTGGGCTGGGCGTATGTGCCTTTCTTCCGGCTGTAAGTCGTCGAGATGTATCAACTTTCTCCACGCTATAGCGCTGCATTCAAGGAGAAGGTGCATTCGAGTCTTTTGGGATTGGTTGCAGAAACGACAAGAAGGTGGCGCTATAATCAGCCTATGGTTTTATCAGGGTGTGTGGAAGATTTGAAGAAGCGTTGGATTTCTTGTATTGATTACCATGGAGATTGTCTTGCATTGAATAAGCGGCACATCAAACCCTATTGGAAGTTTTGAAGTTTTATTGACGCCTTCCAGATTCCTTTTCAAACAGAATATATGCCAAAGTGGCCCATTGGAAGAGTTTTGGTGGAAAGGAGTTAATTTCTAGGGCGTCAAAGGTACGATATGAATATAAAATATTTATATACTACAACTTTTCTAACGGAGTTTATAGGTATGATCTGTAAAACCTTAAGCATCTTTCTGCCTGGATGCCTCGATAGTGTTGACGTGAGGTTAGTTAAGTTAGTCGTTGTGCATAGGGAGGCTTATGAAAAGGTAGCAAAAAGAGTAATGGGCGTAGTTGTTCACGTAGCTGATCACCAATCTCTGGTGTATAGACTTTTATGTGTGAAATAATTAGATTTTGCTTTGAAACGCGCCAAATGGGCAGCGTCGGTGTTGGAGGTTAAGAAAGTGCCGTCAGAAGTAAGAAATTTCCGTAAACAAAGAGGAAATTTGGTACATTTTAGAGATTCTTCCTTGATAAAAGCGAAAATGCAAACCAGGCGGTGATTCCGTTCAGGCATTTTTTATGTTAAAGAAAATGTTGATGATGTCGATAAAATCACAGAAATAATCGAAGTTAAAGATCGATCATAAAACAGTTCTAAACCATTGGCGCAAAGCTGGATTCAAAATCAAGCTCGATGTCTGGGTGCCGCACCAATTAACACAAAAAAAAAATGTTGAATCAAATTTCCATCTGCGAAGCCTTGGCCAAACGAAATAAAATCGACTCATTTCTGAAACGGATGGTGACTGGGGATGAGAAATGGGTCACATACTACAATACTGTGCGAAAACGATCGTGGTCAAAGCTCATCACGCAGCTCAAACGGTAGCCAAATATGGACTAACGGCCGGGAACGTTCCACGGTGAATTTGTTGGAACTTGAAAGGAATGATTTATTACGAGTTGTTTCCCTATGGCCGAACATTAAATTCGAATCACTACTGTCAAAAACTGGACCGTTTGAAGCTACCGAGTGACCAGAAACTGCCTGAATTGACCAACAAAAGAGGCGTTCTGTTCCATTAGCACAACGCAGGGCCAAACACGTCTGTAGTGACGCGCCAAAAATTCCGGCAGCTTGGTTGGGAAGTTTTAATTCATCTACCATATAGTCTGGATCTGACACCAAGCGCTTACCACCCTTTTCTCTTATTGCAAAACTTCCTGAGTGATAAGGAATTGGTACCAAGGGAAGATTGTGAAAATCGATTACTAGAGTTTATGCCGAAAGGGACCAAGACTTCTGTGAGAGCGGCACTTTGAAGGAACCTTTAAAATAGCAACAAAATGGCGCATATTTGAACCAAACCGCACAATCCGAAACATTTTTAATAAAGTTTTGAATTTCACACATTTCATATAAACTTGTAAATGCTTTTTTGGCTGGACTTACAAAATTTGTAAACATCAAAAGCTTGCTTAGTTCGGCTGAGTGAGCAGATTTATTTGTAGCTGTTAAGGATAGAATTTAAAAGTAAGGTTTTCAACAGAAATAAAGTTACACCAAACAATTAAATAAATTAATCAAAATAAGTTTCTTAGAGGCTGAAAAAATTTTATTGCAATACAATTTTGTAATACACCAACTTTTAATTCCTTCAAATGCTACGGCTTCGCTGGACTAATACAAACTAATCTCAGGATTTTCGGGTCTTAACAGCAGCGAGATCTCGGTATTGCCATCCCTAGTACCTACTTATCTACGCATACACTTACAACTAATACATACACAGATATATCCAATGTGGCAATGTTGCGGTAGTTGTCCCTGCCTATCGGTGGTCGATTGCAAGAGAAGGCGGAAAATTGAAATGAAATTAATGAAAATGCCTTAATAAGCTTACAATTTATGAACATTGAGCGCATAAATGCAAATATGAGTGTGCAGTATGTCAGTGGAAGGAAATAAATGCATCTACGTGTGTGTGTATGTAGGTGCAAATTTGAGGCTGGTTGGTATCAAGGCTATTTGTGCTATTCTAGCACTGCTCGTCATACACACAGACTTAATATTCCATGGCTATTGTTATTGTGATTATAATTGCTGTACTTGCTACCAATGCTATTGTTCTTGTTGCTGCTTTAGCTTTAATTGCTGTTGTTGTTGTGTGACTCATACCTGCCAACCACAGTTTACAATTGCTGGGAGTTCCAATGGCTTCGGCGGCACGCAGCAGCGCTGTCATAATTACCACCGTGTGAGGCCAATTAATGCAATTAATTAAAAAATAGCAACAAAAGGCACAACAACAAAACATAAGTAATCAGGCTGATTACAGTGGGTAATTGAATTTGTAAGCTGGCACAAAACAACGCGGCGTAAAAATTTCGAGAAGCATAAAAACTTAAGTGCGTATCGTGCCTATCACAACATGAAAACAAATAAGAAAGATAAAGAAATATTACGTAAAACGTTTTAAATACTATTTCTTTAAGTTGGTGGACATTTTATTGGCGTCTGTGGTGAACTTCATGTCATTATCTCCGCTGGTTTCTGAGTTACTCTGGTAATTTGTGAATAACGACAAGTGAATTTGATGATTTACAATGTCTGGTTTTACCTATCGAAAAATTGGTATAGAGAATTGAGCCCTTGATTTTGAAAGTCGACTAAGTCATATTTTCCTTGTTTCGAGATAATTAGAGTTTTGCGTTTTAAAGGATTAAAAAATATTTTTGCACTATGGAAAATGATTTTTCGACAGTAAAGTAGTGCCAACAAACAAGAATTTATTATGGCTGTGAAATTTATAATTATTATATATAATTATAATTTTGAAAGGTTGCAAATGACTTAGTCGACTTTCAAAATTAACAGAATGACTTTATAAATGACTTATTCCAAGGAAACATTTTTATTAGTAATTAACATTTTATTCAAACTCATTTCATTGTAACAAAGTAAATTATTTGTTAATACATACTTAGGGAAGTAAAGTGTTTGTGAAAAATTGGTGGGATATAGGGTAGTAAATCCATCATATCTTTATGTTTTTCTTTTGTTATTGGTCTAATAGTTGTGTACAATGGAGGCAAATCAATATTTTTGTATATTTTGGGTCTTCCTATTTTAGGTGAGAGGTCTAATATTTTGAATTCGGAATTGTCATCTAAGGAAGTTTTATAAAACATCTTATAGGGAGAATTTTTTAGAAATCTGATCCATTGAATTTTTAGCCAAGACACAGCTTCTCCATTGGTGTTTTTCTTTCTATTATTCGTTGAATCTTTTAGTTCTTTTGTCGAAATGAAATTTTTCTGAGCCATTTGTACCACCAAAAATGGGTTTTTTTTACATACTTCTATTAAATTATAATAATGCTCAGGTATGTATAAATAATTCGATTTTTTAATTTTAGTTTCTATCATACCAAAATCGCGATCATTTGGCAAAAAAGAACGGCCGGATACCATAAATTTATGATCAACAGTTTCAACATTGTTATCAGATGATTGTACAATTTTTAACCAAACTAAAGCTATATTGATGTTACGATTTTGTCCTGTGCAGGCATCACTGTAAGCTATGACGTGCTTTTGAGTGGTAATGTCCTGAATGTGCTTTAAGATGCAGGACGCAACTTCCTGTGATCCTCTTGAAGCGATTTCATCCCATACATACATTTTAGCATTTTCATTGTGGAAATTATGAAACCCCAAATTGTATACATACATGTCGCGCTTATAATAAGCTACCGAAACAGAAAGTTTTGGATACGCAAGTGCTTTCTGTCGATCAAATGTGAAACCGTAATATTTACTCGGGTTATCTTTTGCTTTTTATATGTCATCTGTTAAACTTTTCTGGCCTGTTCGGCACTGATAAGATGTGAATCACAAATTTCCATAAGATGCAACTTCTCGTCTTCGTTACTGGATGCTTCTATTTTTAGTTTTAGTGAATCACACTTTTGGCAAGTGTCTTTACGAGGAGTATGAAAATTTAAGTTGAACTCCGTATTGAACATTTTCCTGTAAGTCCACTCCTTCACACGTGATATATTATTTTCATCCCATTTTTTCACATACAGCTCATACATTTTTCGGATATCTCAAGTCAGCACTTAAATACTTTCGACCTGAAGTGTGATGTGATCTCGTGTAATGGCTCTCACATGCTGGAAAACTCAGAATATGTTCTCGTACCACTTTAATTTTATCTTCATCTGTTTTTCTAGATGAACCAAGCATTTTGCCACGTAAATCCATTCCAGGTGATTTGGCATTTAAGGCACCATTTAATCTTCCGTAAGATATTTTAAAAGTATCCAAAAAAAAAGTTCTACAAATGGAAACTTCTGAATTCCGTAAATTTATATGATACTTATAACTACATTTTCTCATACATATATCCTTCTTCATTTCTGGGTCGTCTTTGCTTTATTGATAGTTTTCGAACCAAACCGTGCAGAAACAAATTCTGTTTTTCAAAACTTGCTAATTTCCAAAAAAAATCAAAATTTGCTTTCCTATCTTCATATCCAATTGCATTTATACATTGTTTGGAACAACGGCAATCTTTATGTTCGAAAAGTTTACCACTCACAAGCTTAGACTTTTTTGTTTCAGATTCCTCTCCACTATTTCTCTTCATTTTTCTTATATTTTGTGCATAATTAAGTTGATTTCGGCTCCTCTTTCTTGATTTCATGTTGATTTCTTCCATTTGTAGCGGTTCCGAATTCACTTTCACAGTATCAGTTGATTCATCTGAAGACGATATTGCTCTTATTCGTTTCCATTTCTTGGGAGCATTACTTAAACTTCTTCGCAGTACAATGTCTACAATTAACTATAAATAGTACGATTTTAAATTTAAATGATTACTTCATCATACCTGAATCGTTATCTGAAGGCATTACAAAATTATTATTTATTTTCCAAAATTTCTCAACGAACTGACTTAGTCGACTATCAAAATGAACAGTTTCCGTATTTTGTTTAACAACCAGAAAATACACTCAATTTTACGAGTTAATTTTCATGGCATACTGCTAATCTCTTCAGATTATGTTAGTTCATTAGGATTAGTTAACAAGTAGCTGATAAACTCGATTTTTTTAAATTTTGACTTAGTCGACTTTCAAAATCAAGGGCTCAATTGGCGCTCGAAAATCTGGAAGTGAACATTAAGGGGACACATACCTGTAAAATTTCGAAAAAAAGGGACAACACCAATAACAATAAAGAAAACATTTCTGGCTAAGAAGAGGTCACAAAATGTGTTATAGCTGGTTATTTGCCTTCATATACGCTTAAGACCCCGAATCAACCATCCAAACTGGCGAGTATTGTGGTAAAGGTAAAAAAAGGACGAAAAAATGCTCTAAGGGCCCAAACAAAATTAAAATTAAAGTTTCTTTTATTATCTTAGTTCACCACCAGAGATTTTTTCACCCAGCCAAACTTACATATATGGGTCTCATTCTTGTTTCATGTATCCTCGTTTACTATAAACTTTCCGCTACTAAACAACTTTTAGAAGAGGCGGTCATTTTTCATTTTTGTAGCAGAGGAGACTAAAATCGAAAATGTCAGAAACATCATCAAAGATGTCGTCACACCGAGGCATGTGAGGCGTGCTCCCACTAGCACTATAATAATCATTCCTTCCGGCTGAATCTTCCCTGGGACTGCTAAAAACATTTCATCAATGTAGAGCCGTCTTCGTGCTTTTTAGGCACACCAGGTATCTGCGTTCTTCTCTTATTTGCATATGAGAGTTATACGCTATCAATAGCCTCCATTACTTTGTAACCAATCGCACATCGGAAAGTTGCTGAATATCGACTTGTCGTATTTTTGGATTCGTCTTGAGGCTTACCTCAGGCGTTCGTGCTTTTCGTTTGTTCGTAAATGCAGTCGTCCCCACAGTAGATCTGCTTCAAAACGTCTTCTTTGGATGACGCGTCTGTTGTTTGCTCTAGCTCGGTCGCATTCGCCTTGCTTCCATTTAGCGCGGCCATTCCATGTTACGGAGCTTTATTACAATTTTTGCTGCAAACTTCTTTACGGCTTCCCATTTCTCTTTCGAGTTCAGTATTTGCGTTACCAGGCGACCTGATGTGGGACAACGCCGAGGACATTTGCGTGCTTCGAGCGCTCTTCGGTCTACGAAGTGAATCTTTAAGGCATCCCATGCAGGCCACGAACGCTATTTTTCTACCTGGTTGGGCTACCAATTTCAGTGCATGATCTGACTGGGTTGATTTTGTGAAAAGTGGCACAATAAGAAGTTGGTCATATTTTCAAGAGAGACGCCTCGTGTGGAGCGCAAATGTATAAAATTTCCATCCGCAAAGGCATATTCCTAATGGGAATAGCAACAGAAGATGTACTTTGATGGTATTCCACTATCAGCAATTTCTTAGTACTCCACGCCCATATCGAAGCTTTTGCCGTGAATTTTATTTATTTAGAAACTGAAATCTTCGTAGAAGAGGCACTTGTCACATCACTTGCAAAGTCTTCATGAATGAATCACCACCGCGAAAAATGTTGAAGGCGATAATCAGCGAAGCTGTTACGCTAAGTGGCAAAAGGTGTTATCATTCATTGATTTCTGGATATAAAACATTTTTCCATAATTGAAATTTGTAAATCCTTTTCAACTTAAAATTTTATGAGCGATATTTTTTATGCCTCAAAACATATACTTTTGTTGCCTACAACATTATTCGCGGCCATAATTCCATTGATGAAGACACCGAAAATTAATATAGAAAATTTGGTTAAAAAATATGTGTGTATGGATGTAAAGAAATATTATTGGCTTTTTGTTGAAATGTCTTTACTTATTCCCGAAATGAACCATAAATCTTTTATAAATGTTTACATATTTACTCCATTAAATTTTCTCATAAGCGGCAAAATCGATGAGTCCCTCAGGAGATCGCTTCAGCGAGCATACCCTATAGGTATGCACATACACACATGCATGAGGACACAAACACATACTCATCAGCATGCTTGGCATGCCCTCGCTGTGGTGCACGCCCACATGCACCAACAACTCAGCTCACCTCAAATTGCGGGTTGTCAGAGTATTTTAATTTTTTATTTTACATAAATTAACTTTGCGCTGTTTTGTTGCTGTATTAATTATGCGTTACTTTATTTTAATCATTTGTTCGTATGCATGTAAGTGTATGCGAGTGTTTGTAGGCAACTAACCACATACAGGAGGGCATATTTACGTATTATTTGCACAACAAAAGCGTGGAGCAAAAACGCTCAGAAATTAGCATTTTCAATTT
Source organism: Anastrepha fraterculus (assembly GCA_037575425.1). Lineage (NCBI taxonomy): Eukaryota > Metazoa > Arthropoda > Insecta > Diptera > Tephritidae > Anastrepha > Anastrepha fraterculus. The sequence goes on from JAYXIM010051136.1 coordinate 35,798, forward strand.
GCTAAACATTGTTGTTATTATTTTAATTTAATGAAGCGCTGCGAAGCTCATTGCAAGAAAAATTTATTAGAAAAAAATTACGTTTTAGAAACTCTAAATCTGCTTTCGGGTGAGCGTTTGCCTTCCAGTGCATCGTGAAATTCTGGCCACAATGAGTGGGTGCTGCGCAAGTAGGACCCACGCCTGTCAAATAAATCTGTCTATAATTTATGTCCTAAGTTGATTTGATACAGAATTGTGCTATATTTGCTAGCGTATTTTACAAACTTTTTTAAAAGGGAATTTTCGGTAAAAAACCTGGCAGGCATATGTAGAGCTCAGTTTTGAAGCGTCAAGGAACTCACCAAAGATATTAGCGCCATTGTGTCGCCTTGATAGAAAATATCAAAGCATGGAATCGTCAAGTGATTCAAGTAGACTCTGTGGTAAACATTTATGCAATTTTGTTTTTTTTTTGTCCGAGTCTATTTATTTTTTTTTATTTCCATTATAAATTACGATCTGTTAATATTAACAATAAGTAATTGGTGTTAGGGTTTGGAATTAAAATAAAAAATTGTATATTACAGTACGAGCAAGATCTGTGGGTGTTTTGCGCTTTAGTCTTCTTGGTTTAAGTTTCATTTCCGGTATCAGTCTCATCTCATGGTTTTTGTGCTCTAATAGTCGCAAGATGTGCTTACTGCTGCTTCTTTTTACTGCTTCAGTGACAGTGTCTATGCCGAGGTCGCGGTGAATGTCGTCATTTTTTATGTACCAATTTGCGTTTGTGATTGTCCTTAGCATCTTAGATTGACTTCTCTGAATGATTTGTAGGTTTGATTTACTGGCAGTCCCCCAAATTTCTAGTCCGTAGGTCCATGTCGGTCTGATAACTGATTTGTATATCATTTGTTTATTAAGTAAGCTTAGGGTTGATTATTTTCCTAGTAGCCAGTAGAGTTGTCGGAATTTGTTTTTCATCTCGTTTCTCTTGTTCAGTATGTGTTTTTTCCATGTGAGTTTTCAGTCAATCGTTATGCCTAAGTATTTTGCACTTGAGTGTATTTTTATATCTTCCCCGTTAATTTGGATTGGATATCTTGCAGATTTTCTCTTCGCGTATATTACATGTTGTGTTTTGCCTTTATTGACCTCAATGCCCCATTTTTCAAACCATTGTGTTGTAGCTGATCTTGCAGTGTTTTTGTTGCTGCTTCTTCATTGTGGTTAGCTGACATTAAAACTGTGTCGCCTGCAAATGTAGCTATCATTGATCCTCGAGTAGTTGGCGTTGGTATATCTCCTGTGTATACTAAGTATAGTATGGGGCCCAGTACGCTTCCTTGAGGTACTCCAGCAGACGCCGTCAAGATAACAGAGAAGTGTCTATCAGTCATGTAGCTTTTAAGGATATTAAATATGTTAAGTATTTTACCACTTTTTTTTAGCTTATATAGAAGTCCTTTGTGCCATACTCTGTCAAAAGCTTTCGCGATGTCCAAATACACGGCAATGCAATATTTCTCCTTATCGAAGTCGTCTGTAATTTTGTTTAGTACTCTGTGAATCTGTTGCACAGTTGAATGTTGTTTTCGGAAACCAAACTGGTGTGAGGGGATAGCGTCTTTTTGTTTTAGAATCGGGTCAATTCTGTGAAGCAGTATTTTCTCAAACAATTTAGAAAGGATGGGCAGCAAGCTAATTGGTCTGTACGAGCTAGATATTATCCATGCTATTTGTAAATATTGTTTTGAAGTGGCCAGCTAATGTTTCAGCCTTTTCTTTGCTAGTTCTAGCCCATGTGTTGGAATTTGTTTTTATTGGAGGCTTGTGTATGGTTGTTTTAGTGAGTTTTTTAGTTGCTTTCCATAGGGAATAGTTGATAGCTGTAGTTGTTTCGAGGCTGCTAAGGTACTTCTTCAGTTGATTGTCATTATGTTCTTGGAGAATTTTTTTGAGTTCATTTGATGATTTGTTTAGTTTAGTTTTATCGGCTGGGTATTTGGAGCGTTGCCAGTCTTTCCTGAGTTTGCGTTTTTGCTTGATTTTGTCTAAAATAAAAGCAGGGATTTTCTTTGTTATTAAGGTGTCTAATATTGGTGTCGATTGTGTTACTGCTTTTATTATGTTATCGTTTAAGTATACGATTGCATTCTCCAGTTCGGAGGAGGATTTCAAAGAGACTTGAGTTTCCATGTATTCTTTTATGAAATCACGAAATATATTCCAGTTCGTCTTATGGTTATATAGCGAAAAACATAAACTAACAAAAATGTTGGGATAAGTTTTTTTTTTTCATTCAAAATTTGTTGCAAAAATCTTCTTTTGTAATTTTTGAAAACCACAAACAAAAAAATGTTGTGTGGAAAAATTTTAATTTTAGAACTTTTGTAAAATAAACAGAAACATTTTTTTATTGAAAACTAGTGGCAAAACATCCTTTAAAAACACAAAAAAAAAAAATTGCGAAAAATTGTGGTTGGGGATGAAATTGTTTTGTTTAAAATTTGTGGTAACACATCTTTTGTAATTTTTGAAAAACACATAAGCAATATTTTTTTTGAGAAAAATCGAATTTTATTGAAAATTTGTGGCAAAATATCTTCTTTTGTAACTTTAGATAAACACAAAAAAAATCTTTTTGAGAAAAATATTTCCAATCAATTCGTTTTTATTCAAAGTTTCTGGTTAACATCTTCTGTAATTGAAAAACACAAAAGAAAATGTTGAAAAAACTTGTTGTTGGGAAAATATTTTATTAATCAAAATTAGTGGCAAAACATCTTCTGTAATTTTTGAAAAAAAAAAACAGAAAAAAACACATTCTTCTACCAAATTTGTTTTGTGCAAAGTTTGTGGCAAAACATCTTCTTTTGTAACTTTTGAAAAACATAAACAAAACAAAATGTTGGTGTTGGGAAACAATTTTTTTTTTTCAAAATTTGTCACAAAACAACTTTTTCTGTCATTTTTGAAAAACACAAAAAAAAAATGTTGAGAAAAAATTTTTTTTATTCCAATTTTTTTGGGAACATTTTTTTTTTATTCAAAGCTTGTGGCAAAATGTCTTATTTCGTTAGTTTTTGAAAAACGTGGGCAAAAACAATTGTTCCCAACAATTTGTTTATTTATTCAAAGTTTGTGCAAAATATGTTCTTTCGTAAGGGACCTCTAACTGGCCAAGGTGCGTCGACGGACAGCCAGTTCACCTAACCTAACCTATTGAAGTGGATTTTGGCATGACTACCACTCGAAGTAAGCAAAGTTGAATCCAATTTTTAAGATATCTCACAAAATGAAAGAAGAATTTTTTCCTAATAGCGATGGCCCCTCTGTATCCTTGACAAACCTCCGAGAGTATTTCAGCCATGAGAAAGGGTTTCATAAAAACCATCTGTTATTCGAAGTTGGCTAGTCCCTCCACTTGCAGGAATACACTAAAAAGCATACCCTAAAATGGTAGAAAATCTGGAGTACACACCTAATAAAAGTGCACTTAACAGGTAAGAAGTTTCCACGACATTAGTCTTCATTTCCTTACACTTCACCTGCTAGTTGCAGTGAGGCCACACCCTTTACGAATTCATTTTTCACCAAATTAGAAATATTCATATTTTCTGTAATTTTGTGTACAGAGAGAGGTTTTGGCGAAGTTTTTCTTAGCACAGCTTTCTTTTTTAATGCGAATTTTGTGAAAGTACCCCTTTTGGCCCCGAAAAGAAAAAAGAAAAACCGTAATCCGATTTCTTTCATGCATCACCAGCAATTTTTACAGCTAATTGCACTTAATTTTTCACTTCCAAATGCTTTGTGCAATTGCGACTTTCAGCTACCGTGCGGTTGTTGTATTTTTTGCACCTTTTTCACGGACACACAGACACACACACTTGACTTTTGCACACAACTTTTCTGCAACGTACACATGCACACATACACTCTTGCACTGGTGTAGCTTTAAGTTTCCAAACATATGCACGTTTTGGCTGTACGAAATGCTAAACTCGTTTTTGACTGCACAAATCAGGTTTCACCATATCAACCAAAATCAAGCATTGCGGTGTTGCATTCGGTCGTTTGCTTGTTCGACGACTCTTTGCTGCAACTTTTTGGTGCGCTGTTATTTTTGTTGTTGTTGTTTGTGGTACAACCTTTTTGTGTGTGTACCTTAACTTTTTTGGCTTTTGTTGTTGTTCTTGTTGGAATTGCAATTTTATTTTGGTTTTTAGTGTGCACCAAATGTGAAACAAGAGCCGTTCGAGGCTGCTGCAACCTCCAACAAATAAACGACTCGCTTGCAATTGCAATGGCAGTGGCAGTTCCACTTCCTGCCCCGCTCGCCCCGGCAACTATATACCTGTGAAAAAACATAAAAAAAGACATTTCAAAAGCGCAAATCGGTGATTCAGTTTCAAATTTACAACAGCGGCGCAGCGGATGCAAAGTTGTTGCAGCCCGGCTTGTAAGCAGCGGAAAACAGGTAGAGCGCAGGAGGGGCCCAGTGATAAAAGTGGGGTCGCGCAGCATTAGGACAAAAAGCTGTGTATTGACTTAAGCCCATCCGTTGCCATTTGTTGGCAAATTTACCATTCATTTATGTAGGTAAATTTTTTTTAGTTTTAGTTTGCTTTTTTGGTGTAGTTGAATTGCCACTTGTACCAATTTTTTCCACAATTTTAATGCCATTTTAGTAGGTTTGCAAAGAAATTTGGTATCAGCCAGTATTTTTATGGCTCCGTTGCAGTTGCATGTATCAAATTGTTGCTGCTGGCAAACTTGATTTTTATTCGGTGTTTTTTCTTTTTTGACTTTTTGCTAGGCGCTTGGCTTGCCGCAGGCCGTCAATGTTGTTAGCAATTTTTTAGTTACTTTTTTTGCTAATTTTATGGCGATTTTATTACCGAAACGAAAATTTAAGTGAACCCATTGAAAACAAAGAAAGAACAAGGCAAGTGCAATAAAAATTTAAATATCAAATAAACATTTCCACATTCATTTGTATGCAATACCACAAACACACATACGAAGATATTTAAAAAATACTTAATTCTGGTTCTTTCGGTGGCAGCATTGAATTTCTAATTTTTAATGGCTTTTTTAGTATGTACTGCCTATTTTGCAGGCAAGTTGCCTTACAACTATTTTATGCCACCTTCGAATGGGTTTTTAGAGAAATCATTTAAAGCCATAGATGCTGCAAATGCACTCGAAGATTTAGTAATGCTTTCCCGGGGCATAAAGTAATTTTTCTGTTTTGCTTCATGCCAGCAGCGAGTTTTGAGTATTTGTTGGAAAATATTCGCCCTTATCGTGAGTTATATTATATTTTCACCCGAAAAATTTCACCTTTTTTGTGCGCCTTATCGGCATGGTATTTTTCATGTTCGAAAAATATATCGCCTTGTTGGCAACTCTTTATTCGGGCGAAATGAACGAGCTGGAAACAGAAGTTTATTCACTTTTGTTTTGCAGGCGAACACGAAAGAATTCAAATGTAAGTATGTTTTTCTTTTAAGCAATAGACATTTTTTAAATAAACGTACTCTTATTTTTAGGAGCAAATCAATAAGTAAATCGCAATCTGAGAGGCTGTTGGATCAAATGCTGCAAAACCCAGATATTGCAAGTGGGTTTGTGAAAGAAAATCGCCAGAAGGTGGCCGAATTCTGGAAGCAGCTTACTTTGGCGTTAAATAGCGTAGGCCCGCCTGTTAAGACTGAGTTTGAGTGGAAAAAGGTAAAAAGCTATGTTTATAAAGCCTGATTATTTTCACCAGCTATCTATTAACTAGGTATGGACTGACCAAAAACGCTACGTACGCAAGAAGGCTTCACACAACAAAATGCATGAAAGAGGAACAGGAGGCGGTCGCAATAGAACACAGACTTTTTCGAGTGCAGAAGAGGCAATATACCAACTGCTAGATATTAAAGAATCTGTTGATGGCATTGAAACTTCCCAATGCTATGGTTTGCCTGCAAAAAAAGCAAGGGTCAATCCTAATACGGAAGACTTGTCAGAAATTGTTGTTTGGATGAAGAAGTTCCTGGAAGTAGCGCGTGGGTTAGTGAACCTCCTGTTCCTCATCATGAAAGCAATTATTCACCAAAGAGCAGCAAGCAGCCAAACAGTGCAATGAAGCCCAAAAAGCAAACAAGTAGTGAATTGGTCATAAAAGAGCTGGAAACACAACAAGACTATGCACTAAAGTAGGCGAAACTTTGGAAGAGATGAAGACGCACAATAAAGAAATGCAATACGGTACAAAAAAGATATATCTTACATTAGAACGTTTATCCGATTAAAATGAAAAAAAAAACTAAATGAAATGGAAAGACATAATTTAGAATTGGAAAAGTTGCGTAAAAAAAGAAATTAAGTTAGTATTGCAAATTCCCATTAGCGTTTTTTGTTATCTCACATTGAATCACTTAGCTCCAAAGGGTTGGACTTGTCCCTTAATCGTATCCTGAGCACTTTCACGTTCAGATTTTCCTCACGCTCGCTCAATAATAACCTAGGCGCAATACTATACTTATTTCTAGAAAATTTTGAGGTATATTTTTACTTTATTTTAAGGAAATATACGCTTGCTTACGAAATTAACACAATAGAAAGTTAATAATTTGTTCGCAATCAATTCACAAAAGAGTATATCAGCTTATTCGAAGTGAAATTTTGTTCGGGAGAAATTTTCGATAGGCGAACAAAAATATTTCGGGCGAAAATTTTTCCGGGCGAACTTCCCGATAAGGGCGATTGGCTGGAACTTGTTTGGGAGTGCTGCAAATTATAATTATATGCAGGGTGCAAATGCGGAGGGTTCCGATAATAAAAAATTATTGAGAGTGTAGTTCGCTAGAGAGAGAAGAATAGAGTTAGTGAACATTTTTCTCTTTGATGCTGCCTGGATTAAAAATTTTGTCATGATCTTCGTCATCTATCCCCGAAAAGTCTTCGTTACTCATACGAGAATTCGCTTAATTTAAATATTTTCATTTAGTTGGCAAATGGTACAATGATTCAGTAAATATGGGCGAATAATGTAATTCGAATTTATTTAAAAAAAATCAATCGAAATTAAACTTTTTTTGGTTTCTAAATTTTTTTTTTTTTAAATAGTTAGTTTTAGGTTACATTAAATTAGCAACAATTTTTTTTTTTTAATTGCAACTTCCAACTGTGATGTATTATAAAATACTAAAAAGCCTAGAGATACTCCCTCATTTCTTGAATAAAATAAATACTAATAAGACCATTTCATGAAGTTTATATTAATGGATTAGAGTCTATTCAGAGAGCTTTTGTACGCTTTGCTTAGGGCTCGATGAAATTCGTTGATTCTATTCCGTCCTATCTTTGCTATCGTTGCTTACTAATAAATCTCCTCTCCTAGGGCGCCTAGGCGTATTCTGTTATCAACGTGTTTTGTCTTTGATATTTGTGCGGGCTCAATAGATTGTCCGTATCTACTCAATAAAATTTATATTAATGTTCCCTAACGCATTTGTGTTGTAATGAATTATTTTTTGTGGGTATTGCTGAACAGGTAGAGCGCAGCTTGCAGAAGCTCAACTTAATGCTTGTTCTTCTTATTTGGACTTCGAGTTTTCTTACTCCATGTCTCGCTTTAAGAAGTTACTTATATATATATTTTTTTTTCAGTATTTACCTATTTTATAGTTTTATAATCTGTAAACCAGTAAATATTTCAAATAATTTTCAGTTTAAAAGGCTTAAATGAATATCTTTTCTATTCCTTCACAACTGGAAAAAAGAATCTGTGCAAATGGAGTGTTCAGCTTTCTATTTTTCCTAAAATAGTGGGCCTGGAAGGGTTAAGTACTAATATGTAATACTTACTCCTTGTAAATGGAAAAAAGATAATTAGAAATGCAAGACAGGCTTATAGAATTTTTATTATAATTTTTATTTTCATTTTGAATAATTTTTACATTAAATTTAAATGAATTTTTTGCATCTCCTCACAATTATTTTCTGTAAAATCGTGGCCCTCAAAGAGTCAGTAGGTAAAAATGAAGTAATTGGAATTATATCATGTATGAGCCACCCTATAAGAAAAGGCTTATAGAAATCTTATAACAATTTTTTTTTCTTTTTCACTAATATTTATTTGCTTTAAAAAATTTAAATTAATTTTTTTCCATATGAGTCTTAAATTTTTCGTTTTCCCTAAAATCGTGGGCCTCGAAGGGTTAAATAACAATATATCTCATCATAAATAGATGAGAATCAAATAATTAGAATTATATGATATAAAAATATATGTAATTGTATATCATGCTTATGCCACCCTGTAAAGATTTTATAACTTTCTACTTATCTTCAATAATAATTGTCTTTCAATAGATAAAACTATTATTTTTTATATATAATAAATGTAAAATATAAAATGTTTTTTAGAAGTTCCGAGCAATCAGAATTTCTAGTTCTTACTTACTTATTTAATTGTATATTTATTAATTATTTTTTAAAACCTACCATTACTAAACCTAATACGACAACGAGTACTGTCTGCCAGAGCCTAGTTTGTTATTTTCTTTAAAATCATGTCCCACAAAGGGTTAATTAATAATTTTCTGAATTACATAAAACCAAGAAAGCAAAAGTACTCGGTGAAAGGCGTAAAAAGAGGGATGTGAAACGAGTTGGATCACTATTTCCATAAATTTTGCCACTACAACTGCTGTGGCGTGAGCTGGTGCGTTGACGTGATGGAAAAGGAAAATCACTTGATTTTCTCGATTCAAACGAATGCCAAGCTCAAAGAAATATACCGATCTGGCTGAAACTTGATTGACTAAACATGACCTCGACTTTGCACGGACGACCATTTTTCTCTCTCGATAGATGGACACTATAGCGGTACCTGCCTCGCTGGTTTGCATTCCCGAGTCCGTCCTGGCCATTTCATTTGTTAATTTATTGCCTTCAAGTATTCCAGTGATATCAGCTACGTGCTATACCCTCCAGAATTCCTTATATTTATCGCTCATTTAAATTCCATTGGCTTTCTGCCCTAAGGGCTTTCCTGAACTGTGCTCTGAATGAAGCAAGTTGAGATGAAAACTAGAGATCACCTTTTCCGGAAGTACTAAGATCCTACTCACTGCGCCTAATAAAGGGTCCGCCATATAACTTTACGGAATTAAAAATGCTATAAAAAAGAAACTACTCAATATTTTTCCAAACTGTTTTTTTTATTTTGAAGTACAATCCTTCCGGTTAATGATGGAACACAACTTCATTCATATGGCTGCCTCGGCTAGCCATGCACCATCCTTTACGCAAAATTCGTCTCAATGATGTCTCCGAAATGTCCAATTGTTGAGAATGACGGTGAACTGATGTTCCTGGTGATCACGAACACTCTCGGCCACAGCAGCAATATTTTCGGGTGTACGCACGGTTTTTGGTCGGTCACGCGTTGGTTTGTTTCTCTTACCTTTTTCGCAAAGTAACGCACATACGCTTCATTCGGTGCTTTTCTTCTTCCCATTGCCGTACGTAATTTCCGTACACATTCTGCAACATTACCATGATTTTCAAAGTCACGTCGCAATATTTCCCAGCGTTCTTTGAGCGTATACACAACCATTTTCGCTCAGCGGAAGAATAAAACTAATTTTCTGTCAGATGACAGCTAAGTGTTACCATTCTTCAAATAATACCCCTAGTTAAAATCCGTAACGATAGATGGTGAGCCCTGTACAACAATTTTTGACTTTTTTGTGAAGTGATTTAATATACAATCACAGTTTGTGACATATGAATGTAACCCCTGGAAATTAACTGCTAATCAGCGCTGCTTGTATAATTTTTGTAAGGTAATAGGCCGAGATTTTCCTCTTATTTGGGTTACAGGTCCTGAAATGGAGGTCCTTAAATGGAGAAAATATTCAAAACGGGAAAAACGTATCAAAAATCAGCGAGAGTTCTGAGCTAATGCAAATTTGCTCATTTTTTTATAAACATTTAATAAAAATTTATAAAACTACGTATCCATTTTTTTGATTTTGTTATATCTGAACAATAAATTTGAGATTTCGATCAAATTTTAAAAAATTTTTATAAATCTGGTAAAAGGTTTAAAAGTTTTATTTATATGATTTTTGTTGTAGTATGAACTTTGTTTTATATAAAATTAAAGAAAACAGTAAAAAACTGGTCAAAATATCGCGCATCTAAAGGGTTTTTCAATTGGCGCGGGTCGATTTTGGCGCCTGTGGCAGCCATTCTGTTTTGGTGATATCTGTCAAATCTTTTGTTTATTATTCAGTTGTTTATGCCAAATCATCATGGCAAGTTACACGATTAAACAGCCCGTTCAAATGATAAAACTTTATTATCAAAATGAGTGTTCATTAATGCAAACGTTGCGCGCATTGCGCCCATTTTTCGGTAGACGTAGTGGCCCTTCAAAGTCGACTCTTCAACGTTTGGTGGCCAAATTTGAGACGGCCGGGTCAGTAAACAATCAGCCAACATCCGTACGTTCAAGGAACGCAGATCAGCCGAGAATATTACCGCGGTCCGTGAAAGTGTACAGCAGAACCCGAGGCAGTCTATCTCTCGCCATGCACAAGAACTTGACCTTTTACAGACTTCAACTTGGCGAATTTTGCGTCGGGACTTGGGTCTACACCCGTACAAGATCCAACTGACCCAGGAGCTCAAAGTTGATGACCATAGACAACGCCGTTTGTTCGCTGACTGGACTTCGAATCCTTTGGAAGAGATTTGGGCGAAAAATCATCCTTAGTGACGAGGCGCATTTTTGGATGAATGGCTGTGTTAACAAACAAAATTGCCGTATATGGGACGATACCAATCCACACGAGGTTTACCAGGTGATAATGCATCCTCAAAAAGTTACCGTTTGGTGTGGAATTTGGCCCGGCGGCGTCATTGGTCCGTACTTTTTTGAAAACGACGTTGGTGAGGCGGTCACTGTCAACAGCGAGCGCTACACAACGATGATCACCAATTTATTATGGCCACGACATGTGGTTCCAGCAGGACGGCGCTACGTGCCACACATCAAAGCTTGTTTTATTCCATTTCAACATCTACCAGCCCTTATTGAAAAACCCTTTATTATTTTCATCAAGGCAACAATGGATTTATGATAATAAGAAGCAGCAATTAAAGTTTTTATATTTGAAAATTATGCGCTACCGTTAAAGTATGCAACTAGGTATGTTTGTTTTTGCTAATTTCACTGCCACCACCTCACACCGACCTTTTGGTCATTCTCTTTGAGTCTCCCTAACCCATGCCCTTTCTTGCCTCACCCGTTTCTTATTCTGCCAAGTTTTCATTTTGCATGCAAACTTTTCCACTTTTGTTGCTGCTTTTGCTTTAACACAGTGAAAATGTTAAATGTTGAAAGAAAAAGCAACAACAACTTTACAACTACATATCCAAAGATGCAGACACAATGCAGCGCGAGTATCTAGTGGATGTGCAGCTAAAATAAACGGGCTTCTATGTACGGGCAACGAGAGTCAAATCAGCAGCGCAGTGAACGACAACAACAACTAGTTAGCCCCAGCCAGTCCCAACTAGCCAGTTAGTCAGCCGCTCTGTCAGACAGCCAGCCAAGCAGCCGAGTTAGTTCGCTCGCTAAGCAAGCAGTCAGCTGGTTGTGGCAGTCGGAACGGGTTAGTTAGCTAAATGAACCAGCGGCATGCAAGCGGGCAGAGGGTGGCTGGTTGTTGTTGCAATTTTCTGTAAAGAAAGACAGCACTGCAGCAGCCGAGGCTGAGGGTAGGCGCGAGCAGGCAAGCGAATGGGCCAACAACCGCAATAAGTGGCTTTTGTAGTTCATGAACGGCCAGCGAACTTACAACAACACCAGCAACAAGAAGCCGACACCAAATAGCAGCAACAATGATAGGCCGTGCAACATAAAGCGAGTAAAACGGTAGCAAACCGGCTTGAAAACGAGTCATTGCAACGCATCGGCCTGACTCTTGGGGCCAACTTGGCCAAATGCATGTGCCCCACCACACCACCGCTTCCATCGCAATGTTCAGTTGGCTGCCATCGAGTCAGCGAGTTAGCAAGCTTTTGTGCGCAGTCGGCAACAAGCAGCTGTAATTTTCTGTGCCGCTCGTTGGCTTTGTTGCTTGGCGAGAAGCTGTTGTTTGTTGTTGTTTTGTGGCTGATGCCGTTGCTGTTGCCGTGCGCCATAAAGTGGGTGCATAAGCTTTATGATGCAAATGCACAAAAGCAAGAGACACAAAAAAAAAAAAATTAAAATTTAAAATAAGTAAAAAAGTCTCAACGAAACAAAACGTAAAACGGCCTGCTGGCCTGACTCGAATTCGTATTGAAAATTACGCTGGTCACGTAGCCAACCACAACCGTTGTCGCCACCGTCTGCCTGCGCCTATAGCCAAACGTGCTGCAGTTACGGTAACTGTTGTTGTTATTGCGCTGACTGTTGCAGGCGTGGCGTGATGCGTTGCTGGTCCCCTGCCTCGCTACTCCGCTACTCTGCATCTTCATTTCGACTTGTTTTCGTATTTGTATTAAGTGTTGATGTTGTTGTTGTCGTTGCTTTTATTCGACGTGTTATGTTTTGTTGCCTCATCAATAGCAGAAATATAGAGATGAAAAGTTGGCAATAAAAATCAACTACAATGACTGTGGCAATAAAGTTAAACAACAACAACAGTGACAACAACAAGCGCTCAACACAATTACAATAACAATTGCGCTACCCAAAACCATTAAATCGCATATGAAATTAAATTTTTATTTGGCGCTTGTTCGCACTTTTTGTTAGCAGTTATGCAGTTTCCAGTTTTCTTGATTTTCGTCTTTTAATATCTTCGCGCACTCTTTGCCTCCCTCAAGTCCATTTGCGTCAGATCGCTTCAGTATTTAAGCTGGTTGCAGCTGTCAATTTCATTTTACTTCATTTGCTCATGGCTCGGTTTTTGTTGCAAAAAGTATTTTTTTTTATTTTTTTTTTATTTTATTTTGTACCTTTGGGCGTACATCGCTATCGATTAGGCGCTGCTCGTTGATTTGAAAAGTGTTGCCAAGTTGGATTTGAAATGCAATGGGTGTAGTAAATGTTATTAGTTTTTCTTTTAACTGTTTGTGCAATGAAAGGAGTTTAGAGCTGACCTGATCCAGGAGTCGAAAAAAATCGTTCACTTTAGTTTATAAACACAAAAGCAAAGCAAACAGAATCTCTTCAAATAACCAAGAGTTCTATGGGAAATTTGTCGCTAGAAATTTGCTGAACTAGTCTTCAAACCAGAGGCAGTTGTCATGTGTCAGCTATCAGCTCTACGCTGTCAGCAGTCAGTTTTATTAGCAGTCAATGTAGCTGTATAGAATCGTTTCAAGGTATTTTACCTAAATTTATCTGCACAAACTTTACCAAGCCAAACTTTTTGTTATTATTGGACTTGCCGCTTCGAAACGATAAAAGTATTTTGAGGAATTTAAGCACAGAAATTTACCAAAGTTAACTCTAAATAAAAGGTTCTATAGATACGAGTTTGATATGTCAATATGAGTTCAAACCTCGCCTTCTAATATAAGAAAAGGAAAATTGGAAAATTAGATTAAAATACATAACGCATAGGCTAAAATGTCTCGGGCCCAAATTTTTGTTCAAAATTAAAATTTCAATACCACTTTTGTTGAACGATTTATTTTTTCCCTCAAAATAAGCCTCATTTTCATCGATAACCTCTTCATTCGAGCGAAATTTCTTAACGGCGAGAATTTTTTTGCGAACAGGTCTGCGAACAGCCAGTAGGCGTTGGGAGCCAAATCTGACGAATACTGTGGATGTGGGACGTTCTTTTGATTCTTTTAATGTCAGCTAACTCAAGCAACTTCACCTTTCGATCATTCAAAGCGATTTTGTGGGTGCTTTCTGAGTTACCGCCCCATTTGGACATCCACTGCGTGGCACTTCGTCGGTGTCTCTACGACCACATTTGAAATCAGCAAACCATCGTTTTATTGTTGTTTCCGATGGAGCGGAGTACCCATAATGTATTTTTTCCCATCAAGAAGCAGTGTAAAGTTAAGCCACCAAATTATTTTTGATCCACTGTTTTGGAAATAACAAAAGTAGCGTCCGTCGTAGCTCATAAATTTTTAACAGCTGTCTATTTAAGGTTAGTAATAACTGAAAAAACTTAGCGGCCGCCGTAGCCGAATTGAGTGGATACGTGACTACCATTCGGAATTCGGAGAGAACGTAGGTTCGAGTCTCGGTGAAACACCGCCTCTCAGCAGACAATGCCAAATCTCCAAGTGTATCTTTGCCATGATAAAGCTTCTCGTAAAAAATTACTGCCGTTCTGAGTCGGCTTGAAACTGTAGGTCCCTCTATTTGTGAGAACAACATCAAGACGCACACCACAAATAGGACGAGGAGCTCGGCCAAACACCCAAAATGGTGTGTAAGCGCCAATTATTTGTATATATATAACAACTAAAAAAGTGGTGAATGTAATAAAACTAGTGCCATTTGTGTGTTGGGCCCGGGACTTTTCCGCCCATGTGTTATATTATGGATTCTATAGACTTAAGAATTGACATTTGTTAGTTATTTCGTCCTCATTCTAGATTATGGATATATCAAATGATCACTGAACTATTAAAACTTCCTCTGGTTTTCTTTGAGACTACCAGACTAACTGGGTTATGAAAAATTATAGGCATTTTTAACAAATTGTTTGTGGAACCACTATTTCTGTTGCAGTAAAAAAACTTAAAGTTTAAGTGAAATTATTAACTTTAAGTTCACAGAATCCTACTTGTATTATTTCACTTAATTTTGTATTATTTTTCATACCATGCTGTTCACTTATCCAACGTCACACCACCCTATATCATGAGTATGTAAGTATTTTAGTTTTTACAAGTACCCTCGTATATTTTAGCGGATATCCTACAGTTGTTATCAGCCGCTTAACGATTTCATATCAATCAGTACTGCGGGAAATTTAATGACATTGGCTGGTCATAGGCACTGTAAAACAACAAATACAGGGTGCTATAGTTATCAAGCCAAATAAAATGAGACGAAACTCAATAGTTTTTGAATTTTGTATTATGTTAATGGAAAGGGAAAACAATTCTACTGCATATCAAAAAACAATACCGTTCACTTCCGTGATAGCTTCTGACACTAACTACTGGCCTTAAGGCTTTCGAACGATTCTAGACTGACGGCACAGCAACTCCAAGGTGGCTAATTGATATTATGTTCGGGGAAAATTGAAGTGACAATCCTTACCTGGTTATAAGACCGAGCACATTACGGTAACTTGAAGTCGTTCGGCGTGGACATCACAAATTCGTTCAGTTTCATATCTTCATTTACAGACCCCAAAAAAATTGGCGATCACTCCAGTTTAACTGAACCGATTCAAACAAAATACGAGTAGACTAAATACCATTTGAAAATCCACACCAAGCCGTCACTCTCCGCAGAATCATTGGTTTCTATAAGACTTCTTTGCATTAAACTCACAAATCAGCCGAAAAAGCAACTACTCCAAAGCTTTCAGTGTAAAAATAACATACGATTCAGCGAGATAATTGTGTGCGCACCACCCTGTAACCGCCTGATATAGCCATTTTATGATTTTAAGCAGCAGAGGCAGGCAAATGTTAAACTAAAACGTTGGATATTGTTTACTGTTTTGCTGTCATGATTTTACTGATAAATTTTCTTTTTTGGTTTCATGTTTACACATTTTTACACTTAAACATTGGTTGTTGTTGTTGGTGCGTTTCGCACATAAACACTTTTCCTGACAATTTCCGTTTGTCGTATACGCAAAAATTTAATAGCGTCAATACACAGCCGCTTTGCAATCACTTAAGGCAGTGCGCTCATTAGGGTGGTACAAAAAGAAAAATAATTATTAAAAACAAAAAACAAAATAATAAAATACAGCTAAATATTTTTTTATAAACAAATATCAGCTCCTTTGCATTTACGGGCCGGATCTGAGGACTTTTGAAAATAATTAATATAACTTTTTTTATAATATGTACTCGTTTTTTTATTTAAAAAATAAAATTGTCGTTTGTCAAACGGAAAATATTAATTTTTAACTATTTTATATTGAATTTGCCACAGAAACTACTTTTTCTTTTATAAAATACTTGTACCTAAAAAATTTCAAGTACTTTAGGGCAATACTAAATATCAGCCGATTCCAGAAAATAAAGAAAAACGTGCTTTTTTCTTTACATTGTAAAAAAACTCCGGGGTGTCTTAATAAATATTAAGGAACTCGATTTTTGGTGGACAACCCTAATATATTAACATTACGAATCCCACAGCAGGAGGCGACACACAGTAGTAAAAGTAGTGGCTAAAATGCGAAAATTAAATATTTTTCTATACAAATCAAAATAAGAAGTTAAGGTCAGTTAGAGTATAGAAACTTCAACATAAGGACTAACAGCATTGCAAAAGAGAGTCTGAAAGTGGCTTGTTGTGAAAAAATCCCTAAAATTTATTGTTCCCTTAAGCTTACTATGCACAGTTATAAAAAAGAATTAAGAAAAAAAAGTAAATAAATAATTAAATAAAGGCAAATTGAAAATTGAAAGAAGAATTTCTCATTTGTGCAAAAATTTTAATTTTTCAATAATAATTTCTTCCAACCACTCCTTTGTCAACTCACACACACTGTGCGCGATGAGGGTGCGCAAAGTGGCTTTATGGGTTAGCTGCTGTTTCGGCAACCGCTTGTTATTGTTGTCATAAAAATTGCAATAAAATTATTATTACATATTTTGCTGCCAAAAAGAGAGCTGAGGGAAAGCATTCAGAATAACCGCCGCGTTGAAAAGGCGAAAAAGAAATAAAAACATGTGGCGTTGAAAGCAATTTTGATAGTATTCAACAGCAAACTGTGTTGCCGTCGCAATTGAATTTTTTCATACGTTTCAGAAGCTGTCATTTTCGCGCACTACGGCATTTCAAGGGAACTCACTTTATCAAAAAAAAAAAATTAATAAATATTATCCGAATGAAAACTAGCAATATCTGAAAGGGCAGAGGTTGACCACACATCGCTAGAGCAGCTCAAGCATATATTGAAAAGCTCTGGCACAGCTGGATTGAAGAATGAGCTACATAACTGCCAGGTTCAGGGTCCCGGGTAATGATTTACTGTACGAGTTATGAGAGATAAGATCGATTCAAACGTACAGCGCAAAATGCACTTCAGATTTCTGGTGAAAAACTTTTTCAAAAATCTGGAGAGCTTAGGCACAATCTCGTTAGAGGAGCTGATTGGATTCGTCAAAGGTTTGAGATTTGTGTAAGAGTATGGTTTTGCCCCGCCAAAGTAGCGTGAAATAGCTACCAAGATCGTGAGGCTTCAGGCTACTAAGCTCTTCTTTGTGAGAAAGCAGCAATCGACGGATGTTCTCCAAGCCAACGTAATTCTCGTTATTGCGTTAATTTTGCAGGATCCATGCAGCAGCGTCATTACTATTAGGACCTCTTAGATCCGTGTCACCTTTTGTAGGCGCGGATTATCTATAATTCCATACATAAACGCATCAACGGGCATTTGAAATAAAAAACTTTTAGTTAGTTTTTTTATTTCATTTCAGTTTGACCTGTTTTTGTGTATCATTTGAATGATACATTTTCAATGGCGGGCCATGGACGTCTGAGATTCCATTCGTCACAAGTGGGATTCTTACTGCTTCATTGCAGAAAAGCATATTTTCGATTATCTTAAAGACCAGAAGTAGAGAACAAAGGCTTTTTGCTGTTGTGAGACTTGAGCGGGGCAAACAGAAATCATGCATTGAGGAGGTTAGTTCCATATGTAGAGGTACACGCAAGTGGGGAAAGTCACACCCGTTCGAGAGCGAGCTAATGTGAGTCCGCGAAGTAAATAAAGATACCTGAGTTGTGTGGGACCCGCCACGTAAAAATTGTGCCCAATGGAAACGAGGCCTCGGATGAGAACTATAGTACCTAAACTTATGACACCCAGCCAAAATTGCATAAGCTGTTATCGCGCCAAACAAGAAGGGCAGAAATGACAATAAAAAAATAAAATATAATATCTCAAAAGCGCTTAAAAGCTATATAAATAAACTAAAAATAAAAAAATGTACAAATTAATCAGTTCATCAGAAATTTGTAGAACTATCGAAAATAACCCAGAAAGCTAAATCACAAGATTGGTAAAATTACGGCTTGCCATAGGAGATGCTAGTCACAGTTGCTGACCGAGATTTCTTTTCAATAGTCAGATTACAAACAAAAGACTCAGACAAAGCAGCAAATAAACAGCCAAGAAGTGACAAGACGAAGTGAAGCAAAGGCAGATTTTAAACCAGCTAAAGCGCACAGTAAGAAAATGTCACAAAAACAACAATAAACAAGAAATCAGATATGTAGTTAAAACTCTGACAAGAAACGGCGAAAAGAAAGCGGATTTCCCTATTTTGTTGTTGTCGTTGATGTTGTTTTTTGCCCAAATCTTACTTTTTTCCAGAAGAGACGTTGACGACGACGAGGGCGACAATGTTCGCGAGCAAGTCTTGTCAAACGTTGCTGATTGTGAGTAATTGCCGCAACTAATGTGGGCCAAATAATAGGAGGTGGGAGTGGCTACCCGGCATAGTGAATCTGCGCAACAAAAGCGCTAAGCCAAATATGTAGCCTGAAAATGGAGGAGGAGGAGGAGATGAAAAAGGCGTTGTCGTCAACTTAAGAAACCAAAAACGCGAAAGTTGAAGAAAAGTTGAGCGACGCGCTGGCAGCAGGCCGGGCGGGTGGCAAGCAAGCAGGCAGACAGGAAGGAAGAAGGCGAAATTTTCACAAAATTCAAATCACAGATTACTTGTAATTATGCATAATGATGTAGCGAATGCAGAGCCAGTAGCAGCGAAACGCAAAAGCGCGGAACCCATTGCCAGCGAACGTGTGGCTGTGGCGAACAGAAACGTGCAGCTGCCGGCCACATGGAATTGGTAGCACTACCAAACAGCGCTGGATGCACATACATTTATACAATATGCAGGTACATGTGTGTGTGTGGCTTCCGCTGCCGCGCCGCTACCAATTGGTCAACATGCAGCCAACAGGAAATCTGTGCAACACGACAGCGCACCGCTAGAGCTGCCATCAATTCTTTGGCTGCGACTACGGCTTTTGGCCGCTGCTCAACATTCAACGTGTAATTTGGCCAGTTACGCGGCTGGAACTAATTTGAATGCAATTATCGGTTTAGCAGACGATGTAAACTGTTTCATTAATGAGACTGCTGTGCTGGTCTCTTGCCGTTGCTCTGCGCGCTACTAACCAAAGTAGTCGGCCAAAAAAGTTCTCAGGCGACGACTACGACGACGACAACGACGAAAGGCAGTTAGTTACCCGTCACCAACTTCTGTTCAGCGGTAATTACGCGTTGCATGCAAAGTGATGGTCGACGAGAGATGAAAGGCGCGCTGCTATGTAGATTTTGTTGCTATTATTGTTGCCTAATTGCAAAGCCACTGTGCGACATTCTGTTATTGCCGCTACTGCTGCTTACCTGAATTCATATAAATTTTCCTCAAAAGCACTACAATTTTCTTCTTATTTTTTACTTGACTGCCCTGCTACGAGTACTTGAGATTTTCTACGACTCATGCAAGACGGCAGGCGGGCGGGAGTGGCAGCAAATTAATTTAAGTGGAAAAGCCAAATTAAAACAAAAATGAAGAGTAACTCGAGAAAATAATTCTTTGGCCTGAAAAAAATCTGTGAATGCTTACAAGTAGCACTTTCGAAGAAGAGATTTATATTAGGGGAATATTATGAAATCACGTTTGGAGGTCGTTGACGACCTTTTTATGATTTCTTAATAATTTTAATGAGTGCTAAAAATGTGTCTAAGTGATCATGAATTTACAAAAATGTTGTGTCAGTAAACTGTTGGCCAATTACTCTCTAATTCAGTTTAAGGAAGCAAACAGTAAACAAATTTTATAGCAAACTAATGGCATTTAATGTAATCTAGTCCAATTTCCTTGAGAGTTTGAACACTTTTTCTATAATCTGGCAAACCTGGCAGGCTTATAACGGTCTATTGAGGAGCTCTTTTTTGCCTAGACTGACCATGGTTTAACAAAACTTTAAAACAAATGCCAAAAATGTTTTTCTTAACATTAGATTTAGCACTGGCTTTACTTATACACATCGGTAGAATATTGAACATTAGTTGATGGTAAGTGAGCCAAGTAGTTTTTTACAAATGAAAGAAAAGAGTTTAAACAAAAATTTATAAAAAATTACAAAAAATTGAAAATACATAAATTTTTTGCAAATTTACTTTTTCTGAAATTTTTTTTTAGAAAAATGATAATAAATAAATACATCTACTTCAACAAAATTCAAGAAAAATTTTTTGTGAACAAAAATTTAGAAATTTTTGTAAGTTTTATATAAATTTATGTAAAATTTTTTACAATATTTATGGAAAAATTTTTTAAAAATTTTTTAGAAAATTTATAGAAAAATTTTTTTAGAAAATTTATAGGAAAAAAATTGTTTAGAAAATGTATAGAAAAAAATTTTGTTACAAAAATTTCTGGAAAAATTTTATATTAATTTACAAAAATTTCTTATTGCAAAATATTTTCCTAAAATTTTTGCTTTTAGGTATATGTATTTTTTCTTTTTTTAAATCTTTTTTGAAAAAAAATTACATAAATTTACAAGTTTACAAAAAGCTTCAAAAATGTTTTTTTACAAAACTTTTTTCTTAACTTTTTTTTAAGTATACATAATAAGCATGGCTTATCCGTGGCTGCGAAGTAAGAACTGCAAAATACATTTCATGTGATAGAAACGTTTTCTTAGGCTTCATTTCTTATAATTAATTTTAAGTTACAGCAACGAAGTAAGACTGCATAAAATGCAAATCTTATTTTAAATAAATATTAAATGCTATCGGCATTAAAAAATACAAATTAAGTCATATTATTTAAGTTAAGTAAAAAAATGTGCATAATATTTTTTTTTATAGAAAAGGTGCTAAGTGATGCGTAAAAAACAAAAATAACAGCAGAAAAGGTGCTAAATGAGAAAAGCTCTTCTAAAGCAAAGACCCCGTTTTTTTTTTTATACTCACTGTACATTTAGGCAACAACCAAGGAAATAAAATTGCATTCAAGAAAGATTACAAAATTCTATATTAATTTCATAAGACAGTTTTTTGTCTCTCCTGTAAACTTTGAAAAAGTGCAGTTGGCACCTTTGCACTCTAAGCTAGTGATATGTAGTTTTTTAGAAAAATTTTTTCAGAAAATATTTTATATAAATTAAAAAATTTACAAAAACAATTTTTTTACAACTCATTTTTCTAAGTCGTTTCTTAAGTACATGTATTTATTTGTTATAAAGTATAAAAAATAGTGCTCGTGTCCAAATGCTGAAACGAACCGTTTATATTCGAGTTTAGAGAACTCCATATCAAAATTACAACATTAAACAAATCTCAAAATAGTAAATTGTTTTTTTTTCAAAATTTTTCTTATTATACTCAAGCCTAAAATGTTGACTTTGATCACTTGATACAGAATCCCTCATATGTAGTTCGAGCCCCTCATCCCAAATGTGGAGGCAAAAAGTGCTATGAGTTGAGGCATATCTTATGCCACGTCCATCACTGATCAAATGCGCACGCGGTGCGAGAGCAAATGTATTTAAGAAATTCACAGAGGTTACTTGGTGAGCAGTGCGGTATTCCAGTGTTCATAAAACAACCAGCCTGAAAACTAGTCGTAAAGAGAACAACTTTTGTAGAGATTGTCAAACCCAGGAAAATGAGTAGACTGTTATGGCATTGCTTTGCGCTACTCAGATAATACCCTTCCTCCATGAGATGGCAATTCCTAGAGCGTTTCGAGGACTTAACTCGCGCCTCTGCTAAAGTTTCTGTTAGTTTCAAAGGAATTTTTTGAGTCATTGGTGCCTAAGCATCAACGTAATGGACCAACATGTGTCCCATACCCGGGTAACTTCCAAAACATAAACCAACACGTCATCGATAATGCCCTTTTAAATTAAGAAACGATAGTCTTAACTCTTTTGAGGTCATCTCAGTGAAGTAGTAAAAGAAATAAATGAACGAATAACTCATTTAAGTTTTTTATGTTCATTGAATTGTAAAGTTTAACTGGTAATAACTTGCTCATGTTTTCCAATTCCGATTTGTACATTTCAAAGCGCATTAAAAATGTTTTGAGGTCAAAAGTTCAGCTCAACACACACAGCCATATAAACTCATGTGTATGCATGAGAATGACTCAGCGCGCTTTCAATGACTCACCATTGCCTTTTACTAAATTGATGGAAAGTTTAGTTTTTGAAAATGCATTGATGTGGATTAGTTGGAAAACCTGCAGGTATGTAACATATGAGAGTTTGTGTAGCATTAGTGTGTTTTCCGAATGTTCTTTCGATACTGGAGCCACGTTGTTGGATATGTTGAAGACATGAGTCTGGCCGACTAGAAAAACTTAGTTTAAAGACAAACGCTTTTCAAATATTCTATACAATACACTTTCGAATGAGAAATCTTAAGTGAATGTTTGCCATCTTAATCATTTGTGTATATAATTAAAAAGATAAAGCGGCATCTTTCGGGGGAAAAATCAGCTTTTGCAGTGACTAAACCCCTTAATAAAGACATAAGGGCTCTCGGAATTGATTTTTTTATGGTTTTCTACATTTGGAGCACCTCAGATTGTGGAAAGTGTAATCGTTAGGTTACAAAGCTCAATTCCAGGCAGTCATTGATTCAACCATAAAATAAATAAATATTTGGTTTTCACACCCTTTTTGGGTGTTTGACCGAACTTCTCCTCCTATTTGTGGCGCGCGTCTTGATGTTGTTCTACAAATGAAGGGACTTGCAGATTTAAGCCGAATCTAAACGACACATATGCTCACTCAGAGGTTTGCGATTACCTGCTGAGGGGTGACGCCTATTAGAAGAATCTTTTTCTATAATTTTGGTTTTTCATGGACGGAGATTGGAACCTACGCACTCTCGGATGATAGTCCCGCACTCACCCATTCGGCTACTGTGGTCGCCATTGATTCAAGATGGTCTGAGAAGTTGATCAGTTTAGAAGGTGGTCTATCAGTTGCGCCACTGCAATGCATACTTCGGAATGGGGGGCAATGGTACGTCGCTTCCTTTTGACTTTTATTCAAATCCTTTACTTCCGCATTTAACCCTTTTCACTTAGCGGCAGAGCGAAATTATCAAGGGTAGCCCGGTGATCGCCAACCACATCTTCATTCATATTCTAACAAAAATTTTCTAAGCACTTTGTGTTTATTTTTAAAATTTATAATCCTAAAACACTTAAATATACACCCTATAACTAACTGCAAGTTATCTATGTATTCGAAAGTGTTAGTGTATATTAATATTGGAAAATAAATATTATTTAACTGGCCAAATCGTAAGTAAAGAAGCGAAAAATATTCTTCTATCCACAGTCCAGACAATATTTGCAGACTGAGTACCAGGAAGTGACAATGAGCTATATTTTGTTTGCCGAAACAAAATAAATAACGAGTATTGAATTGATGTTGTTGTTGGCTTTGTGGTTATTACTAGTTTGCCGTTCTGCTATATGTGCCAATATATTGGTTTCTGTTTGCTTTGTTTTTTGGTTATGCATAAGCAATTGTCTCAATTCTTTACTGTCTTGTCTGGCCTACCTGTCTGTTGTTGACTGTAGATGGTCAACCGAAAGAGGAGAATGAGAAATGAAATATCATCATTAAAGTGGCGGAAGGCCTGCATGATTGTCTTTACACCCATACATACACATTTATATTGTGCCCACAGACATACATATGTGTGTGGATATTTGCTAACTTGATCAGCAGAAACATCAGCTGCAGAATTGTAACTATATCTTATAGGCAGACGTTGTTAGCATTATTATCACCTTTATAATTTGCAATACTTGTATGTGTCTCCCCAGCAACAACTAAGCAGGCTCTATAGCTGTTCCTGGAGTAATGGAAATCACACAGCCCAGCACAGAAATCCACTAGTCCCATTACTATGTAGTTTGCATGGTTCATTTTTCAGGATGATGCGCTAGACAGTGCCAATTGTCTCCTACTGCATCACATACCTCGAAAGCAGTACAAAATTTTACAAATTGCATCCATGAAGAAAAAAAAAAATAGAAATGTAAATAAGCTACCACTGCTTACCTTAGTAGTCGATAAGGTAGAAGGAGTGAGTATTGGCATAAAACACAGAAGGTCGCGGATTGCAAGTTTTGAATTACCTCCAACCCGACTCAAACTTGCAGCTACTACGTCAGAGCACTAAATTGCCCGAAATTTGATGCTGTTTTTTTAATTCGGCTTCAACGATTTTACGCTTTAAAGACAGTTGCTTCTACGCACGTCTTGAGTAGCGAAGTGGTTGCGAAATTGCCGAAGTCGGACCAGTTACCTGCTTGGCTGGTTCCAGTTTTCGCTGCAGAGTATTTTGCATGCAGATAAATATGTATGTATGTTTGTGCACATATGGCCATACAACTTTGACAGCAACATGAATAATGGTAACAACAGCGGCAACACAAGCATAACAACACAACAATAACAACATTAGCCACAAAAGCAGCAGCAGCGGCTATAATTACAAATGGATGCCGAGCGCGCTATTGATAAATTGATGAATTGATGTTGTGGTTGGCGACGTTGATGAAGCTGGTGCGTGGCAGTGATAGTTAAAGGATGGTTGTTGGTGTTGGTGTTGTTGTTGTTGTTGTTATTGCCTTTAATGCTGATGCTGTTGGACACAGTCGAACGCTGACAACGCTCTGTTGCCTTATTACATCAACTATTCATTGTTTTTGCATTTGCTTTGTTGTTGCTGCTGCTGTTGTTGCTGCTCTCGTTGCCTGTGCCGTTGTCGTTGTTGTCGCTTTTGTTGCCCATGTTTGCTCGCGTTACCACAAAATATTGGTTACCGACTATTATTATGCATCAGCATTGTTGTTGTTATTGTTTGTGCTACTGTCATGTCATTATTGTTGTAGTCATATTAATTAATGCTGTAGTCAATGCTTCTCCATCAGCCCCACTACATCGGCCGCACTGCACGGCGTCCTGCATAAATTTCGCTTCTATCTCTTTCTGTTACACTCAGCTGCCTCTTACTGAGGCTCTCCCCGCCCCCCACTCCCGTCTCTCTATCACCCCTCTCATACCTCCCGTTCTTGTGATGAATCGATTTGCCGTTGATAAACTCGTTGCGGTGTTGCCCTTAATTACATGCAACATATGCCACATACAAATTTACATATATACTTACTCGTTACTGCAATTGTTGTCTTTGTTGTTGCTGTTAGTTGTTTAAATTGGTGTTGTTGCTTCTGCAGTAATTGTTATTGTTATTGTTATTATTGTATAAAATTGTTAGCTGTGATGTTGTTGATGGAGCTTGCACCTGTTTTTATTGTTGTTGTTGTTGTTATTGTCTTTGGCATGTTTTCTGACTCATATTGATGTTGTTGCTTGCACTGCTGGTACGACAACAAAATCTTTATTAAATTTAGGCATGCAACAGATTTATTAAAGCATTTTCAATTGGGGCGTAGAAAATTTAATTTCATTTAATATTCAGTTAATTTGAAACTGATGAACGGCATTTAAATTGGAAAAGTGCCAATGCTAATTATTTTACTGCGTTTTAATGAAGTTTTTTCCGCTTTGAAAATATGTAATAAACATATGCATGAATTTGTGATGTTCCATGAATATTTGTGTATCCGAATCTATCAAAGCGCATCTATGCTGAACCGGTTTTCAGTTGATATCTCCCATTAGGAAGTTTCCGCGCGCTTTTTCACTGAAGAAGTGCTTTTTCACTGAGTTCCGAAGGGTTACAAGACCTTAGGCGGTAGTACGCATTGGTGCAAAAATTGCTACTCAGAATCAAGTAAACAAAGTAGTAGATTTAATACGTAACGGCAATTTGGTAATGGCGCATGCAACCTTGACAAGAGGTTTAGTCAACCTTCCTCTCTATTTCATATTGTCATTCCCACGCTACAATGCTTCAGCTATTTAGAGATTTAGAGAGAGACAAATTTACATATCTAAATTCGGCACAGAGAAGGAAGCAAGTTTCCTAGTCATTGTGGCCCGGGCTGACCAAAGCAGAAAGAAGCATTAAAAAATACCAAAAATAGCAAAATATAGCCATGACCAAAAGTATTAAGGACTCCATTAATTACTGAATTTTTAGTTTTGAAAAGTGAAGTAATGATGTTTTACTGATGAATCAGTACAAATGAAAGGAGTTAGGGATAAGAACATTAATATTTAGTAGGTTTCTTTCGGGCTTTTCATCCTTTTAAACCTGCTTCCAGAAGCCTTTTTCTAGATGTGCGAGTAGTAACGGATTTGCTAATTTCTTCCGACAGGGCAGCTGCAAGGGCACAAGAGGCTTTTTTAAGTTCCTCGAGAGACTAGCGGTTTTCCTGTTCACTATTAAGACGTTTTCTTCCACTTTTAGATTTTTATGATGGGATTTTCTCTCCTCAAATTGCCTAATAGCACATTCGACTACGCGTACATCTCACCATATTGGCAATCTCAACCCATTTAAGGTGTTCAAAGCTCAAAGTTTCATATTTTTAGACATTTGGTTAAAAATAATATAATTATATCCGCTTAACAAATTTTCACTAAAGATAATTCACACAGTGACTAATAAATTCAAAATATTTACAGAGGGCAACTTTTTAGATTTTACATACCAAGGGCGGCATGGCTTGTCCCATAATACAATTTATTATTATAATCAAAGGTTAAAGAGACTAGTAGTGGCGGTCACTTTGGTAAGCGCATTTGAAATTACTTGTATTTTAGAGGAGTGCCTAATATTTTTCGCCAAGCCTGTGGTCTACAATTATATGGTCGCAAGAAGATGTGATTCCAAGATAGTTGGTTTTTGATAATTATTTTCCTTGAAGGTTTTTGTCCATTTTGCACATAAACATAAATTATTATAAAGCTACTGCGACCAAAAGAGATCTATTGCGCAAAGCCAGCTAAGGGACCCTACATATTAAGGATTTTTAAACATTTTAGCACATCCTGGTGCACTGAAACGCACGGCAATACCACCAAGGTGGTGTAGGTTTTTCTGCCTAGCGCAGGGCATTCACAAAGAATATGTTCTGAATCTTCAGTATCCATTTTCACAGAATCGGGAGACCAATTTTATTTAAGTGATATCTCAGACTACAGTGGCCCGTAAAGTAACCAGTTCAAAGTCTTAAGTCTACTCTACTGAGCGCATGAAGCTTATCAGAAATTTCTCTGGTCGGTGTTAGAAATTATTTCGCTTGTTGATAACCGATAGAAGTGTTCAACGAGTTTGTGTCCCGCCCACATTCTGAGAAATTCATTAAAGTAGGCTTTTGTAAGTGCACAGAAAAGTTCGAGACTAGTTGGAGGCATGTTTCCCGCTTTTTTAGCTATCCGCTATTTCATTTTCCTCACATCCCTCATGTCAACCCATGAAACCCAATTTAATAATACTCTGTTGAAGCTCCCTAATGTGTTAAGAAGGTTCAGTCAGTCGTTTACTATTTTTGAGGAGATTACAGTTGACTATGAACGCTACACTGGCAGCTCTCCATTTGGGCATTCTGTAGATGCTCCCCAGCCAGCTGATTTATTGACTTTTAATTGAGCGTATTGCTTTTCCATTATGTATCAATGCGTCGAGCTCGTGATTGTACCTTATCCGATATGTTCCGTCATCTCGCCGGAAGCGGCCATATACTGTTCATAGTGCCAGTCTTTCAAATCTCAGTATTTGGTTGATGCCAAATGTTTTAAGTATCCATACTTCGTTGCTGCATGTTAGTGTGGGCCTTACAAGCGCTTTCTACATAGCCATCTTTTGAGTTATTGATAGCAATCGAGACTTGAATAATTTTATGTCGGCAAAGAATGTTTGCCGTGTCTAAATTAATGAAGATGATAGTATGTATGTATAAATATAGGAGATCAAGCATTATTCCAACTCAGTTTTCAGAGAAGCGTTTGGATGATGGAGCATCTCAGTTATGAATATGATTTTTTTATTTAAATATGTTTTTAAGAAAAAACCAACGTGAACGCTCACAGATGCACATATGTCTGTAGTTTTTGAATACACTCACACTTGTAATTGAAATGAATAACTGCATATGCACGTAATTGCTATGCTTATGAAAAGATCACTCGCTGGTAAGCCGTGTTTGTACCCATAAAAGACACATGCACACACACACCCAGTACAACCTGCAACTACATTTTCGCCCACACATTTTCACAACTAACACACCGTCATTTCATTCCACCACATTTGCTGCCAATGAACGAATTTTCGTAACAGCTTTCATTAATATTTAATTTTTGTCTTTTTTCGCCAAAATTTCGTTTCCATATCTGAGAGAAAATTTCTCCTCGGAACAGTCAGCTGGGGAAAGTTCATATTAATTAATTTGCACATCGTTTGTAAATAAGAAGAAGACAGAACTTGGAAATAAATGGCGGAAAACTCAGAAAAGTTGTGGAAATATATGCATGTGTATGTATGTAAGTACAGGGTCCGCCATACGGAATTAAAAATGCTATAAAAAAGAAACTACTCAATATTTTTCCAAACTGTTTTTTTTTTATTTTGAAGTACAATCCTTCCGGTTAATGATGGAACACAACTTCATTCATATGGCTGCCTCGGCTTCAGCTGCCGAACCAATTGGACTTTGTACGGCGTCATACCAAGGTCTTTATGCAAAATTCGTCTCAATGATCTCTCGGAAATGTCCAATTGTTGAGAACGACGGTGAACTGATGTTCCTGGGGATTCACGAACACTCTCGGCCACAGCAGCAATATTTTCAGGTGTACGCGCACGGTTTTTGGTCGGTCACGCGTTGGTTTGTCAATAAGCAACCCAGCTTCTCTTACTTTTTTCGCAAAGGAACGCACATACGCTTCATTCGGTGCTTTTCTTCTTCGCATTGCCCTGCTTAATTTTCGTGCACATTCTGCAACATGACCATGATTTTCAAAGTAATGTCGCAATATTTCCCAGCGTTCTTTGAGCGTATACACAACCATTTTCGTTCAGCGGAAGAATAAAACTAATTTTCTGTCAAATCAGATGACAGCTAAGGGTTACCATTCTTCAAATAATACCTAATTCAAATCCGTAACGATAGATGGCGAGCCCTTTATATGTAGAGATGAAGTTGTGGAAAGGCAAATATGAAGTAATATTTTCAAGAATTTTGTAGAGTAAAAATAAGCAAACCGCGAGCGGTGCTCGTTAAAATGACAGAAAGACTATCGGCTGATATAAGAGAAATTTTGAAAAAATAAGAAAAATGGTAATGATTCAGTTACTATTTAAAAATTAATTCATTGAATAAATATTTTTTGAATCCATTTTTTATTTTTCGCGTATGTTGAAGGTAATTGAATAAATTTCAACTGTGTAATCAATCAGAAAAGCCATATATTCCGGCAGCAGCGAAATAAAATTATTAAAATACTTGAGTGGCGGATTTTAGTGCTTGATTGAGACCGACTCACATAAGTCGTATTTCCAATTACAAATGGTGCATGAAATATAAATAACAACAACAGCTACAACATCAACGACACAATACCGAAATTCATTTCAATTCAATTGAATACAAAACGATTTTACCCACATTAAGAGCTAAATAAAAGAAGTGTTAGTGTGTGTGTATAAGTGCACGTAGAGATCTATGGTAATAATGCCAAGCAACGAATTTGGTATAAACGAGAGCTTAGCCTAAGCGTATGGCGAGCAGCGAGGCGAAGTAGCGAAAGAACCGCAAATCAGATAAGGAGCGACTCGAGTGCTTGAGTAGCACATGCATTAGCCGCATAAACATACGTACACAGACATACACTCACGGTAACGCACGCACATATGTATTTAGTCTTCTAAATGCCGTGGCAACTGGCTTGAAACAAGGTTAAGCACCTGTGTGTATGCTACATATTTGGCTGCAGGGTAATCGCACTCAACTGAATCCACATGCATTGGTTAGGGTAAGTGCCTATTTTATAACAATAAAAATACAATTTAAAAGTACTGGTGAGATGCTAATATTCCTGCATGTATATATCTGTACAAACACACGCTCACAGATACAATACCGTGGAAAGCAAAGCATTAGAGAGCATATTGAAAATGCAACGCTTTCCTAGTATTAAATGGGTGCTTAGCCAAATGAATTATTTTAGCGAAAAGGTTTACCGAAATCCTAAACATATTATATTTCGTTGCTTACCGACGATGGTGTAGTGGGATATGCGCGAGAGTGTGTGTGTAACTTGTGTGCTTAAGGGTAATACAATACGTATAGAGGTAATATAGTAGCTTTAACTGTTATAAAGCGCATTTCACAACTGGAGCATAGGGAACTATTGACAAGTTTGAGAAAATGTATTTGCTCCTTATTTAATTTTAATGTTGTAGTTTTTTCAGACAATATAATTCATTCTTCAAAGTTTCAAACTTTGTGCATCACTGCTAGCTATTAAATTTCTTATTCCTGCGAGAATACTTCGTTTTAACTTTCCATTTTACCTCAAGACCCCCAGTATGAGTTCTGCAGGAATTAATACGTTTACTTCGAGAACTCAACGAGATTTCGAATCATATTTACTTGATTTTTCTTTGCCAAAAAATGTGTTTTCTAAATTGTTTAACTCAATTTTATTTTAGTGGATTTTATTTTTGCACTGTAGTTCAAAGTTATGTTTTTACGAGGGGTGCCTTTTATATGTCGGGATTAGAGAACAAAAACAAATTTTAATCATCGAAAATCACTTTATTGTTTTTCAAAATATTATCCATGAAGATCTATACACTTTTGCATGCGTTTGAACCAATTGTCGAAGCACTTTTGACACTCTGAATGAGGTACCTCCAAAACATGTCGAAAAACGTTGACCTCTCAGTTTGGTTTTTACGTACGGGAAGAAAAAGTAGTCATTCGGTGCCGAAGTCAGAACTATATGGCGGATGACCCATTAATTCGATGTTTTGGGTGCTCAAAAATGCAGTTGTTTGAGCCAATGTGTGAGAGCTCGCATTTTCCTGGTGAAGAGTGACCCGTCTTTGGCGACTGGTTTTCCTAATTTCTTGGAAGACAACTGGCAAACAAATGGTTGTGTACCACTCAGAATTTACTGTTCTGCATTGTTCTAGTGGTACGGTTGCGACATGTCCAGTTTTTCCGAAAAACAGGCGACCATTTGCTTGAAGTGCTCCGTGCGCGAACAACTTTTGTTGGATTTGGCTCATCTTGAAACACCCATACAGTCGACTGCTGTTTACTTTCGGGCTCATACGCGTAAATCCATGATTCATCACCTGTCACGATGTCATAGACGTGTTTCGAAGCCCCGCGATCGTATTTTTTTGAGCGATTGACAAATTGTGTGGGATCCAACGCGAACAAATTTTTTTGACAGTGAAATGTTTATGCAATATTGAGTGTATACTGGTCCCACTAATGCCTAGGATTGTCTCAATCTCACGATAGGTCACATGACGATCTTGCAATATCAGTTCGCGCACAGCATCAATGGTTTTCGGAACAACAACTGATTTTGGACGACCTTCACGAAATTCGTCTTGGAGAGAACTACGACCACGATTGAATTTACCATACCATCGATAAACACTGGTCCTTGATGGAGCTTCATCGCCAAGAAATGAATTAAAATTCATCCATGCAATGTTGCTGAGTTAATCCACGTCGAAAGTTGTAAAAAATAATCGCACGAAAATGTTCACGATTTAATTCCATTTTTCGAACGAGATGAATCCTTTAAGTTACTGTAAACAACACAAATAGCGCTGGTATTTTAAAACGTTCTGAGTACGTAATAGCCAAAAAATGTCAAACTTTGCGATACAGCTGTCAGTTGCCAGATTGCCACACCAGGGTTGCCAAATCCCGAAATATAAAAGGCACCCCTCGTAGTCACTAAGAACCCTTGAACTACATTTCTAAAATAAATAACTAAAAAAATATATTTATTATCTTAGAGTAGATAGCGTAGATCCAAACGAGGTTTCAGCTCCCTGTCGTGTGACTTCTTTAACCTGATGTTGGAGAGCATTATACGAACCGCAGAACTTAATCGCTCAGGCACAATTTTTTATAAGAGCGTACAATTGTCCAAAACTGGATAAAGAGGCAAAGCGAATTTCGAGGTTGTAAAAGACTTCGTTTATGAAGGAACCAACATTAACACCGATAATAATGTCAGCCTTGAAATCCAACGTAGAATATCTCTTGCCAACAAGTGCTACTTTGGACTAAGTAGGCAATTGAGTAGTAAAGTCGTCTCTCGACGAACAAAACTAACACTCTACAAGACTCTCATCATGCCCGTCCTAATGTATGGCGCAGAAGCGTGGACGATGACAACATCCGATGAAGCGACACTTGGAGTGTTCGAGAGAAAGATTCTGCGTAAGATTTTTGGACCTTTGCACGTTGGCAACGCGGCTACGTTGGCTGGGTCATATCGTCCGAATGGATACAAACGCTCCGGCTCTGAAAGTATTCGATGCGGTACCAGCTGGTGGTGGTAGAGGAAGAGGAAGGCCTCCTCTGCGTTGGAAAGATCAGGTGGAGAAGGACTTGGCTTCACATGGTGTGTCCAATTGGCGCCGGTTAGCATGAGAAAGAAACAACTGGCGCTCTTTGTTGAACTCGGCCAAAATCGCGTAAGCGGTTATCGCGTCAATTAAGAAGAAGAAGATAGCGTAGAATACCAAATAAATTCTAGTGTATAACTCTTATCCGCTATCGGACACACTTAGTCTCATAGCCCATTTTGATGCTGCGTGGACAACTTGTCCTTATCTCACTTAAAACCAATGCGACCGCTTTGACTTTAAAAGGACCCTTATTTCTAACGAGCTCAGATCTCATTAAGTACTTAAAAATCGCTTAAAGGTCACATGCAATATTTCAATGAACTTTTTTATTGAAAAGTGTAAACCTTGCCATTAAAAGTGGAATAAAATTCTAATCAAATTTAGCTGGCATTTGTGCAGTTATGACTAAAAAAATTAGTTTTCTATATGTCACCAAATAAACTGACACTTGAATGGTTTACTATGTTTATAAAAGGAACGAATTCTTTCGTAAATTCAAAAAAGATAAAAGGGTCTTTTCATTTTCTTTTTCATCATTGTTTGAAGTTTGAAAAATAATCTGAAAAATTTAACTGTCTAATTAAGGTTTTGCATAATAACTACATTTTGAATTATGCAGCTAATACAAAAACCAATCTAAAAGACTATTGGAGCTTCCTAAAATCTAAAACAAAGTGGTCTAGCATTCAATTTGCCATATTATCACTGATAAAAGTGTGCATTCTTCTAATGAAGCGCCTGACCTCTTCGCAATTTGTTTTTAATCCCATTTTACTCCTCTTACTGTTAGTAAGTGAGTTTTAGAATAAAACGAATTCGTATGTTGACTTTGTCTTTTATCTACCGATGTTGTTGTCAAAGATATTGCTAAACATGCCGATGGTCTTTCGGCTATTCTGCTTAAGAACTGCTTTTCGCTTTCCTATCCTCTCCAGTTGATTAAGTGGAATACGCCTCTTTCATCTGCAAATCTAATCATGCCTGTCACATAACTCGAATTAAACACATCCAAAATGTTTCAATGTGCTTTTTTCGACATTTCTTTCGCCTTCATGACCGCATACCCACGTTCTATTCCAGATGCCTGCTTCTCGATTTGAAGTATATGAAGTCCCGGCGATCTACTTTGACTTTATGTTTCCTGTTTGATATCATTCAAGTGTGTTGTGAATTGCCCCTTTCTTCTGGAGCAAATCTGAGGTATCATCCATAGCACTTCGTAACTTAGATTTTTTCCATATTGGCCTATAAGAACTCTGCATGCAAGCAATTCGTCATTACAGATCTGATCGAATTCAATACTTTTTACAAATCTATCCGTTAAACTTCTTAATTATGTCTGTCAATAATTTGATTTAGTATTTTTTGTTATACTTTTCTCTTACGGATTAAGTTTATTTTTTTATTTCTTTTGAACTACATCTGTATTAGTCTGCAAAACCATTTGCTTTTGATGACTAATTTTTACTTCAATAAATAAATAAATTGTGATAAAGTACGTGCCTCGAAGTGAGTTTTTAAGTCAGCATTTCGAGCTTTAAAATGTTATAAAAAATAAATATGAAAATTACCACAAATTGTATGCACTTTTTAGTACGTCTTCTTGTTTTTTCATTTTCTCCTCGGAAGCATTTCAGTTGCAAAATTTTCCTTGAAACTTTAGAGGAGTGCAGCTGAAAAGCATTCTTTCAAAGCTATTAGCAACACTGCGCACTCCACTACAGGCGAGAATGTTTAATTAAAAATTTGAAAAGATAAAATTTCTGTTTACTTTTCAGTTTTCGGTTGCACAAAGGCGATGGAAAGTGAATACAAGCAGTGAAAATGGCAGCGACAGAAATGGGGTTTCTCTAACTAATTTTATTTGAAAGAAGATTTTTGTGTGAAATATAAAGCTCGGCGTTGCTTTCGAAGAAGCTGTGGATGGAAATTAAAATTTTATGCATTTCTGTTCTGTTCTAATTCTTGGGCTTCTCATTTCTTATGGTAAATGTTTTTGAAATGAAATATGCAGTTGGGAAAAAATTTGTTTTACTAAAGGAAAACTGAAGGCATTTAAATATATCAAATGATTTGCTGTAAATAAAGCTTTTAAAAATATTCGTTTTTTTGTCTATTTAATTTGAATAATTATATCAATGAAGGCAAAAATTAAACTAAAATATTTCTATTGCTTCGTTACGATTGAGGGATATCAAAATACATCTACACCTACATCTGATTTTTTTCTGGCAATTTCCAGAAATATTTGGCGCTGGCAGATTGAGAATATCCAAGCAAAGTTAGATGGCATTTAAAAATGAAATAAGAATAAAATAAAATAACAATAATAAACTATTATTTTAATTGGTATTTTCTGTAATTACAAGCAAATTACTGTTATATTAATAGAATTCGAAAATTCGATACTTGCCATAGGCGAAATTCTTAAAACTGCAAAAAAAATATCACAAAAATAATTGCAGAAAAATTTGGGTAATTAGCGACGCATGCTATTGATTGTCAGCGACATCTGCAACAAAAATAACAACAATCACCACGTCCGTGCCAAGATGGAATGGTTGCTGCTGTCAATAAGCGTAAATTACCTACGACAAGGCGGCATAAAATCAGCCACGAGCAATATGAAAGCGACAACAACATCCATTTTACGCAACGGCACTACGTAGCACCTATAACAACAACAAGAACAACAATAACAACTAAATATTAGATTCGCCTCATGGCAAAAATCGCCAAGCGGTATCGTAATCTCGCTACTTTGACATCATCGGGCATCAATAGCCTTACAATTACAACAACATTGAGTATTATTTCTTTCAACACCATTGCTAACAACAGCAATAACAACAAAGCAGCTGTCAAGCATATGGCATGACAATTTGACAGTTTTGCCATTATTTCGGTTGGTTTTAGTTGTGATTGTTGTTGTAAGCGGTCACTTCAAAGAGTGAAGCCTGAGGCACGTGTTTCCTGCTTGTCACCTCAAATACACGCGATTGGATTCGAATAAAGTTTTTTCTTTGTTCTATTTTTTTTAATATATTTTTGCGATACTTAAACGCTAAAAAGCGATTTTAGTAGAGAACAAATTTCTTTAATTATGCATTGGTATAGTCATTTTCCAATCGAATATGTAAAACAGTTTAAATTTTATTTAAGTGAGTAATTACCCGAACAACAAGTCAGCTTTCTAAAAGAAATTTCATTACTCTTGAAAAAATAATCAAAAATACTCATTTAGCCACCCCCCAGCGCCTTAAGAAGAGTGCGAAATATAACGGGTGATTTTTTAGCTATTATCTTTTTAAACAGTTGGTTTAAACAGCTGACGCACGTTTCGTGTTTTGTTTCCCTGTCAAAGATCTTCAGTTTGGTCCATAATTTAACCATGAATCGTCTTACAAACGAACAACGCTTGCAAATCATTGAATTTTATAATAAAAATGGGCGTTCTGATAAGAAAGTTTATCGCGCGCTTCTTCCATTTTATGGTCAGTTTAATCGACCCACTGAAGCAGCTATTCGAGCTATTGTGACTAAATTTAGAACCAAATTTAAAATATTGGACAACAAACCACCAACACGCTTACGTGTGTTTTTTAGAAAAACTTCCCTATAGCTCTTAAAAAATCACCCAGTAGGTGAAAGAAAAGCATACTGATGCTTATAAAGAAGCTCAGTAGCCTCGAGACTTCTGTCAAGCCAGAGGTATTTCAAAATTTGGTATATTAGCGGAATGGTTTAGGGTGAAATGGTTGAAGTGCCAAACTTGCACTCCTCAAGTAGCACGGAAGCGCCGCTTATTAGCAGTCGTTCGATACTTCTTGAAATCCCTTTTTGCTTTGCTAATAAGTAAAGGGTGTTTTTTTAGAGGTGAGGTTTTCAAGATGAAATAAAACGTAGCGTGGCGGCCGCCGTAGCCGAATGGGTTGGTGCGTGATTACCATTCGGAATTCACAGAGAGGTCGTTGGTTCGAATCTCGGTGAAAGCAAAATTAATAAAAACATTTTTATAATAGCGGTCGCCCCTCGGCAGGCAATGGCAAACCTCCGAGTGTATTTCTGCCATGAAAAAGCTCCTCATAAAAATATCTGCCGTTCGGTGTCGGCTTGAAACTGTAGGTCCCTCCATTTGTGGAACAACATCAGGACGCACACCACAAATAGGAGGAGGAGCTCGGCCAAACACCTAACAGAAGTGTACGCGCCACTTATTTATTTTTTTAATTTTAATTTAATGTTATGGCCAAGAATTTAGCTTTATTATAAAGATAAGGGTTTGCCATTATGTTTTAAAAATGATACCCATTCAACCAAAAGTGAGCTTCATCGCTGAACAAAATTTTCTTCGATGCGTCGCGCGAACCGAACCATTATTTTCGTAATAAATTTGCACGATTTGCAACCGTTGTTCAGGTGTAAGTCTATTCATTGTGAAATGGCAAACCAAACTGAGCATAAATCAAGTGACAGCTGTCAAAAAGACCATCTACGAAAAAAGTAGTGCCAACTTGAAAACCTAACCTCTAAAAAAAACACCCTCTACTTGTTGCAGCGCTTTTTTGATGATTGCCTCTTATCACCGTCGGCATCCAACTTAATTACTTCCGAAACGTAAATAATGTTTTGAAGCATTAAACAAATAGAGTTTGGTGTCCCTTGCGAGGGCATCACGTACTGATATACAAGCTGGAGCAAAATTAATCATTCAAATTTTTTTTTTTCCATAATATTGACGTGATTTTGAATGTTGCAAGTCTTCATTTTAACCACCTTTGTTCGCCCGCCTTATTGTATACTGCAGCTGTCTACTTCTCAAGTTTTAAATGCCATGATCGACGTGCGACGTCATTTGCAAAAATTATAAATCTTCCAATGGGGTGATTAATTTAGCGGCACCTTGTACATCTATACTTTAATTTTATGTAAAAGCATGCGTACATCATTAATTTAAAATTAATTAGCACTCTTTGTAATATTTGAATTTACCTTATTAGCAAAACTTCAATTTCCGCAACTGACTTTTAAGCTTACTTATGCTTTTTAAGTGCTTGTAAGTACCAGTTGCCCTTTGTTGGCTTCACTCCACTCCACTTTCCACTCCTCAATGCTCACTTACGCATGTACCATAAGCTCACTCACGCACACAAGAGCGCATAGCCATCTTATCTGCATTATTAATCCTACTCATTAAAGTTTTTACAACCCATTGTTAATTTATTTGATGCCAAGGCAGTTCGTGGGCAAATGCACAAATTAAAGTGCGGACAACCGGAGGATGTAGCAAAAAGCAAATCTAAGCCTGAAATTTTTGGCGAGCAGAGAGAGCAGCGTGCGTGCATTCGAGAGTCTACGATTTTACGATCCTCATAAGCAGCAAGCATTAAAGCGCCAGTAAGAGATAATTTTTAAATCAAACTTTCTTGGGAAAAAAGCCTGACAATTTGATGCATGCGAGCGGGAGGGCGGTGGTGCACAGGAATTGTTAGGAAAGATTTACAACGCGAGCAAATTGCCACGAGCGTTTAATTTACGATTTTTTGCATTTATTTGAAAGGATGCCCAAAAGTAAATGCCTTCATGTCACACACGCACATACGCTATCTGCTACATACATATGTACATACACAAACTCAAGACAGTACCCATAGAAGCAAAAGCGGGGCCAAAAAATGCTAAGGATAGAGTTTTTAGTGTGATTAGAGCGCAGTTTTATTAGTCGCCCGCTTGTTGTCATCCGCCCAGTCTAGGGGCCCGCAGGCTCTACTCTAGGTATTCAAATTTTTATGTAGCTTATACACTTCGTTCAACTCATCGAAAATGCTCGGAGTTATGGAGTCCGCTGAATTTGATTACACTTGCAAATTACTGTAGCATCAATATGCTTTCAAAGCCTTTATAA
Source organism: Anastrepha fraterculus (assembly GCA_037575425.1). Taxonomy (NCBI): domain Eukaryota; kingdom Metazoa; phylum Arthropoda; class Insecta; order Diptera; family Tephritidae; genus Anastrepha; species Anastrepha fraterculus. The sequence goes on from JAYXIM010051136.1 coordinate 74,477, forward strand.
ACAAATAATTAGCTATTAAAAAATTAGGTTACACGGGTTGCGAATGCTCCGTTACGAGTACGAGTGTATGTTGGTGTGTGTATGTGCAAGTGTGTGTGTGTGCGTGGGATTGTGTATACTGTCCTACTTGTCGTTAAAGGGACGGTCGTAGAATTAATTTTCCTGCTTGTGATAAAAGCGTAATTGACAGCAGCATACACTGGCAACTCACACACATGCACACATCACTAATAAGGATGTGCGTCATAAAATGAGGGCACAGCCCGTAGATACTTGCATCCTGTCGAAAATCTAAGAACTTCAATTGAGTTTGCCATTTTCCCTATGCCAACAAGTCGAGGCAGTTTTTACACAAAGAAAAATTGGAACGCAAATTTAGTTATTGTAAAAAAAAAAATTAAAAAAATGTATAGAAAAGAATTCCACGTTACGCCATGACTTGGAAATTTTAAATAAAAATAGGCCGAGCAAATTTTTGGATTTTTGATAATTTTTGATAATACTTTAAGCCACATCTCAAGTAATTTTTCTACATTTTTCCAATAAACGGAAGTTATGCTTTGCAAGAACGAGCTCCATCGAGGAAGCAGTCGGCCGAAAAAATCAGCTGGGACTAGCGAACATGCCGAATTATGCAGTGCTTGCCAGCAGCTCATGTTAAATTAGAAAATTGCAAAATGAATGTCATTCGTGACTGCATCACGCGGAGGCTGGAACTGCGGCAATAATCGAGTCGATGGCAAGTGGAGTGACCGAAAATACGATAGTACACCTTGGCAGGCACGATTACCGTAAATGTTGGAATGATGGGCTTTATGTGACATAGTGTAGCCGCTAATATTGGATAGTCGAAAGAGTCTTTTCGTATTTCTAATCAAACTTCAACTCGTTTTTGTTATATTTATAATGAACTTTATTAAACCAAATATGTACCATTTTGGTCGACCACCTTTTGCCATTTTCCTTCTAGAGACATTATTCCATCAGTGTAAAACTTTTGTGCTTTCTCGGCGAATAAGCTGCGACAAGTAATTTTCAAAGGCCTCTCTTGAAGCCAACTTGACTCCGTTAAGGGAGTTCTGCATTGACCGAAACAAATGGTAGTAACAAACGGAGCGAGGTGCATCTTTCACATCGAAATTTCCAGAACGGAAGCAAGCGAACCAATGTTGTGCTACACGAACTGATACAGCATCATCTCCGTAAACTTCACAAATTTCACTGGTGGCTTGCGTGGCATTCTTCCCTTTTTTATACAAAAATTTCAAAATATAGCGAATTTCTTCATTATTTTCACTCATTTTTGAACAGCTATAACTTTTTTTTAACTTCTCCGAATTGAATTTTTTTTTGGTGAAATGAAGCTTAAAATGTCACCTTTCTAACACCTATGATATGACACAATGTGATTGGTAGCACTGGAGATAGATGACCTCAACGACATCTATTGACAAAATACGAAAAGACTTTTTCGACTACCCAATATATGGCTAGGTGCCGTATAAATGAATAAAAACACTCCACTCTTCAAACTTATCTCTAATCCTGATAGCGAAAGAGGTAGAAGAAGGCATCGTATGTGTTGCAATATCTAAAAGGAGAAGAAGAAACTGATGAAATTGTCAAAACAGGCAAATAAATTCGTGTGCTATAATTATTTAATGCACTTTACATCATTGCAGCCGACGTAACCGAGTGCGTGCAGGTACAATTCGAAAGTACCTGGGATCAAAATTTCGGCAATGAAACACCAAATGACAGAAAAGTTTTTGTGAATAGCAGTGGCCTCTCATCAGGTAATGGCAATCGTATGTCTGCCGTGGAAAAGTTCCTCATAAAAAACCATCTGCCATTCGGAGTCGGCTATAAGGGAGAAGCCCAGTATGCAAGGTAGGTAGGTGAAATAGTTGAAGGTACAGTCAGGAACCGCCCATGTAGCACCAAAGCGACGTTTTGATACCATTTGAGACTTCCAACAGGCAGAAACCTACAGTCAGCCAGAGCAATTGATGTACCTTTAATCGAGATTTAGTTTGACACACTGGCCCAGGTCCCTCACAGCTCCTGCAAATTGGGAAATCCAGCTTTTCTGCGTCTGTGCCGAACGTCCAATGATCGGTAAGAACAGCTACGAGTGTCGAAAAAGCTCACGAAAAATAGGAGCTCCATCTCTTTTGCGCTTTCCTAAGAAATAAGTTGTGTAATTCCCCCTTAGCCACAGTCAAGAAGATGCCGATGACCGAGTGGGAGACCTCTGAGACCAATTCGTTCCCACGACAGTCGGTTCCATGTTACCGGAATATCCAGGTCATTCATTATCTCCGGCCAAGAACTGTCACTTCAGCTGCATTCCCCACAATTCTATGCGGAATGTTTATGCTGCTACAACAACAACAACAATAACAACCAATTCAGTCGTCCTCTTCCTGGCAAGCTCAACAGTAATTTTTCAGTGTATTTGTTCTGGAACTCAGATCAGAGAAATGTTGCCTGCACACCTAAGAGATTTGATCGCCTCCTTGCAGGAGCTGACTAGTTCGGATCTGCTCCATGGCGTCGTCAGTGGCTTGATCGTAGTTTAACCTAGCATACTGCTTCTGTTGAGTTTTTAATACAACATAAAGTAAATTTTCACCTAAGTTTTTTTACGGTGTTTTAGGCTCGATCCTCTTACTATCGTACCTCCTATCATCGTTCTTCCTTTACACGCTTCTATGCCCACTTCCATTCTCCAGCATCTTTTGAAATATTCAAGACTACTCTATTCTCTATCTTCCGTTACACGAAACGTGCCTTATTACACTAATTAGTATAACAGCATTCGTTGTTCTTCCGTTTAGGGGGCGTTTTCTACACGCCATAGCAGCAGAAGCGGCTTGACTGCCGCTAACTCACATAGAACTTTTCGCTAAAACTCTTCACCTACATCTAAGAACAACGAGCATGGACAATGGAACAGCGCTGTGTGATTTAACCAACAACACAGCTACTCCTGAAGGCAACAGAATAATAAGAAAGTACAGCTATTGACTTACCAAGCAAATGGGTTTGGTTCCCCTTTTTGGCAGCTGCTTTTCGCTACTCCTCGCTGGCCTATTTCAATCAGTTTGCTAGTCTGTCGGTAAATGCTTGGTGATGGCATTGACAGCAGTGTCGCCGAGTTGGACGTCGTAATCAACTCTGTCAACAAAACACCCAGCAAATTTAATTGCCGAGTGCCTGAATTGCCATCAATTTTCCTCATTTAATTTTAATGACACGCAAAATAATAAAAATACATACCAAGCACACATACATATTTGTATGTGTGTATATATGTTTGCACGCACTCAACGGTACTGCCAGCAAGTACGAATACAGTTCGTAGGGGCGTCTGCAATGTGTGCTGCTGCCTAATGTACCTCCATTCGTCGTAGGGTTGGGTAAGTTAAGAATCAAAGTAAAGGATCAAAAGCCTTTCTTTCTTCTTTTGTTTGCCCTCAGCTGCCATTTTACTAAGTTTATTTTATCTCTAAATATTTAATTGTCTAAAAATACTCTAGAAATTTATTTTCTGTTAATAAAATGTACTGGCCTTATCAGCAAATGAAATTTTATAAGGAATTGTGTGTAATTTGTACGAATAATGTTTCCGGTAGGGTTGAAAAAAAATGTTCTACAATGCACGCAATTAGTAGAGTCATCAAAGTACTAAGCGTTTCAGCTGAACAAAAGCGACCCCTAGTGGAAATATAATTTTCAGTTCACAGTGGGAATGTAAAGGGATGGCTGCAGCAAACATTTATTTATTTAGCAAATGCTTATTATTTCCAAACGGCGCTTGAGCTGCGCTAGAGCAGCAAAAAAACATCTAAGGGTCTAGGAGAATATTCAGTTATTTGTTTTAAAACTTCCTTCGCTCCACTAACGCGATTTTTGAAAAATTATCGTTGGTCCGCGCAAAATATGATTTTTTTTTGCTTTTCCACTGGAAAGTTTTGTAAACTGAGATTCTAGCCTCAAATTCATGCCGCTATGCGTAACTATACCTGAATTTACGCTCACATTTTTTGTATCTAAGATCACTTAACTCGTAATTCCTTCAACACCAATGTGTAAGAACTAAGGTGGCGATGAGTATATTCTCCTATACAATCTGGTCATGTAATAGTCCCCTCCTGTGAATTTAATAACCGATTTCCCAATTTAATGAATCCTGCTTTCAACTGTGGTAAAATTCTTTGGTTACTTACACACATTTTTCTCAAGCAGAATGCGACTAGTTGCCACTTGCCTTGCCACTTTTTAATTGAAATTTTCTTTCTATAGAATTATTACTACTAACAGCGCTGAAAGTGAAAATAAAATATCCCCGAAGTAGATATCGTCACTTTTTCGTTATCGAAACACTTTTTTTAGGAATCGAAAAGAAAGAAGTACTCAGTTCTTACAGCAACGCCCATGCAGCTCTTGGCGTTCTTTGACTGTGTGCATGTTTGCCACTGCAAAGGCTATAACGAGCAGCATTTACGGCCGTCATTCGTCGTTATTTTAACTACCAGTTTAGTATGGAATTAAGTACTTGCCCAGAACGCACAAACAAACCAACATACACAACAACATCTTTTTACTTTACTTTACTTGGTGTTTATTTGCACGAAAAGTAGCCAAGTCAAACCACTGAGAGAAATATTTTTGTCAGACGAGAAAGTTGTTCCTACAAGTGGATGCATGTAATGGAGAGCAGAGCAGGTCTTTCGTAACTAGATAATTTTAGTGTGAGTTTGTTAAGAAGTGGGGGCGAAGTAAGTGCTGGAGAATACTTGGGTCCATACAAGTGAAGCTACTGGCTATGTCTACAGTGCAAAGGATATCAAAATTTTTGCTAAGGCTGACATTATATAGCTGATAGCTCAGTCGGTTAGAGTTGGTTACAATTGCACATGCACAGGTTTGGCTATGCGTCTGAGCCAGTTAACCGATTTTGGCTATAAGGAGATGATGAGGGTTGTGAGCACCTCGCTAAATAGCTATAACACAAGTATTTAGTGATTATTTGGAATTTTAATAATTTCTTGGATGAAAATACTACTACAATCATTCTACTAGAAAAACCAAGCTTAATATTTTGTGCAAATAAAAAAAATCCTGCAAATTTTCGTCAAAATTTCAAACTTTTTTATCACTTTTAGAAAAATTTTAGTTATGCAGTTGTATTGCCCATTGAACTTTGGTAAAATAAAGTGCACGTTTTGAATGGCTCACAAATCGCGTTGATTTAAAAAAACAATATTGCTGGCGCTGTTGAATATTTCCTTCTATATAAGAAAAATGTTGACCATTTGATATGCGGATAAAATGCGCAAGACCACGAGTAAAAAAAAATTCTAAAAAATTAACGCGATTTCCGAGCAATTTAAATTTGCAAATTAAAATTAATAATAAGGCAAATAGTCTGTCATAACTTATAAATAATGCTTGGTACTGTAAGCCCTAATGCTATATTGAACGTACCTTCCTCGTATCTGAATCTTGACGGTGGTCGTTCGGCTTGCGTGCATTTGCGAAAGGCTGGGCTATATAAACCGAGTGCTTAGGTATTCCAAAATGGTCACCCTGGAGATGCCAGACAAATACAGGTACAAGTGCGTCCGTGTTTTGAAACCAGAAGATTTGCTTCACTTGTTGAGCAACTTCCAGGTAGGTTATCAACGTCCGTAAATCCATAAGCGCCTGTCTCATAGTGAGCATCTCCCTTATCTGCGTCTAACCCCTTTGGGGCGGGAGTTTTATTCACAATCAGGCAATAGGTATTAAATGCAACCTATCTTTCCCTGCCACTGTCTAATGCTTAATCAGCCCGGCCTTCAGTATCCGGCTAAAAAGAATTCTAAAATCTCCGGAGACCCAGTCGATCGTATCCAGGACTCAGGCGAGAGCAATGGTCATGCTACTGAGGCTGCGGTTATTTAGATGGCTACGACAGGAATCAGGGGGACTAAAGGAGACCTACAGTGGTATGCCGCCTCCAAACAACTGATTGGTGTTTGCTAAAATTGAAATATTTTTGTAGAGTGAAGCCCCTTAGTTCTGGCAATTAGTCTACTTATTGGTATAAAGGATCGCCTACGTTGGTATGTCCCCGAAAGATGGCACTTTGGGGATATTAAATTTAAAGAATTTTTACACAGTTACAAAATGCCTGTGCGCCCGACAACGTTCAATATTTTCTCTTTCTATCTACCTATCTACCTATCAGCATATCACAAATGAATAATGTATATAAGCGCGATCTCTATAGCGAAAGAAAGTTGACGTCTTTGAGTTTCAGTGTAAGCTGCCATAGGTGTTGTGTGTTGCAGTCTACATTAAAGCTCATAAACTTGCATATATTCTGGACAAAGTACACATTAACAACAGCTCAATGGCAGAATTTTTACATGAAATGCTACAAACACACACACTCGCACTCCCTTCTATGGCCAGCCAACGCTTCACCTCCGCCTCCACCTCCGGATCCAATGTAAGATGTGCCCAACGCCCAGCTGTGCTGCGTCCTCTCGGTCAGTGGAGTAAAATGCCATTTTATAGTTTTTATGCAGCCATAAATTTACGGTCGAAGCACTAATATATGTTTGTAGAACTTCACTTCGCATACATACGCATGACTATGGCTATAAGCTGGTGGTACGTGTGCGTGCGTGTGTCCACGGCCCCAGTGCGTATACGTAACCCCCAAATTAAATAGTAGTTAAATGAAAGCACTCCTTAGGCCGATTAATGTGCTGGGTAATGTGTATAATGAGCGCGCGCACTCACAACCTAACTCAGCATACAGTGCACACACACACATACACGCATTCTACCAAAAGGTTCTAAAGGCCATGCCACAGCACCACAGCAACACAGCTGCGGAGCTAGCGCGCAGTCAACGCCGTCTTGGCAGCCATAAAATATAGACCGTAAAGCGTTGAGGGAAACATAGCTATGCACACACATACATACATGCATACTATGTGGTATTTTGCTGGTTGTTGCATGCATTCGGTACGATGGCGTTTTTACTTTTGCTTTTTTATAGTTTTTCACCACTTTGTTGTACGGCGTTGGTATGTCGCTAACACATTCAGGCCGTTACCATTGGCTGCAGGGCTTATTTGTCATTTGGCATTTTAATTTTAATGACTTTCAGTTTCATTTTTACTATCTTACAACACTTTTTATTACAATGACCAGCAGCATGCACTTCTTCATTAAGGTTGTATTGTTGTTGTGCTGTTATGTTGTTATATTTGGATGTTGTTGTTGTTGTCAATTTTCGCGCTTTGTTGCAGGTATTAAACATTAATTTTAATAGTTATTATCAACAAGCATTTTTCGTGTCACACTAAAAGTGTTGTTATAACTGTCTTTGCCAAATATGCAAGCATACACACACACACATACATGCGGCCAATGATGCGCAAATGCATAAAGCGCATTCTAAGTAACAACCGTAAATGATGTGCAACAGCTCTTTTTTTTGTATTGTGATTTTTTTCTTTGTTTTTGGTCACGGGTGAAATGCAATTTCTCGCCTTTTACGGTAAAAAAAATAAGAAAATGAAAAATTCAATATGCGCGTAAATTTCTTCACATTTTTCCACGCCCTTTGAGCAAATTTTACTGCCATTTTGTTGCTTGCGCATAACCCGCACGCCTTCGGCCTTAAGTAATTAATATTCCTGCGCTGTTGCACTCATAAATAATAGATGTTTGTGGCATAAAGTGCAATAAACTTGGATGTTGCTAAAAATGTTTTTTTTTTAATTCCGTTCGCTTACCACCAAATACTTGAAACAAAAATCTTTTTCGTGGATAAAAGTCACGTTTACTTAAAAGAAAAATGAGTAAAAAGTAGAAAATTGGCAATGACATTAAATTTTTTCGCCGATCGGCTATATTTATTTATAAGGCGCACTTCAAACGAGAGTGACAATTTTTCTTCTTTTCTTAATGTTTATTATTTTTTAATAAAAGTATAGCTCATTGTCTGAGGAAGGCCATGTAAAAATAAGTTTCCAACTTTATGCAAAATTTAGAAAAATCCCACAAACTTTTCAACCTTTAATTCATGATAATAATAATTTTGTATCTGTAGTGCGCGCAATGGCCAACACTTCCACCTAAAAAATCTCTTGTGCCTGTCTTACTACTATACATGTTTTGGAAGTAGAATTCTAGTCCTTTTGCACCACTGCCATTAAATGTGTTACATCAGGTAGGCTGGGAATTGGTTGAAAGCTAAATTCTTTCAGTAACTTTTCCGCTTTGCAAACACATTTCAGAATATCTGCAAAAGCAGCATTCATTGATTTCATTTGGATCCATTTGATCTCAATGAAGGACAACTGCAAGCCTGCACTTGTCTTCCCAAAGCAACACAGCTACACACGATGTGCTCTGTGGTTTCATCATCCCCCAGACAGAGTCTACAGTCTGTGAATCTACACTCACGCAATGTGAATTTTTGTGATTTTTGACTGCCTGCTCAAAAGTGCTTCGTTCTCAGAAGCTTTTAATGTTGTGAACTGGATGTTGTTAGCAGACTTAATTTTAGCTGGAAAATTGAACTCGGTAGTCAAGCTTATATCATATAAGCGAAGTGTGTCCAGATTTCTCAGTCAGTATATAATTCAACGCTAGGATAAGCGAGGTAAGAGGTTACAATTTTTTTACTGAAAATGTCAAGTGATGCAGATCTTGCGATTTCTGCTTAGTCAGAAAAATTATCAGAAGCGTACCCTTGTTTGCTTGCGACTGCTTCTTCTTCTCCAAATGGAATACCCGATTTTGAATTAGTGCAAAATATAAGCAAGCCCCGCAGTCAACATTGTTCAGTTCTTGCAATTCAATTTAACAAAATTCAAAAGCGTTTCCTGAAACGAAGTGTAAACTTTTCCAATTATACCGTTAAATCAATGACATTCCACGCCATTGAAGTGACCCATAATGTTCAATCTGAGTTGTTGGGCATAAAGTTTCATTTCATTTCAGGTCGTAAAATAGTTTATGATGCTCAAAAGCAAAACCGCAGAAAACAATTTGGTACAAATGAATGAAAGCCTACTTGAGGCATACTTAAAGGCGTAGCGACGATAATAGCATGAAAATAAACGTAACAGTGGACAAATGCAATGCATATAGAAAAACAGACTCTGGTAGGAAAACCTGATAGCGATGAAGGTAAAAAATTTGTGATTCCAATTAACGAAAAGACAGAATGGAATATTTCATATAAATTTTAAGGGATTGGTAAAAATATCAAGAATAGAGGAAAAAAACAGGAAACTTTTGGGAATATTCCAGTTGGCGCCATATTGATGAAAAGGAACCACACTGCATAATTTTTTGGATAGGAAATACATTTGATATAAACATAAATAAATTTTGAATGCAGCAGTAAAAAAGAGTGATAGCAGCCAGAAAAGATATTACAGCCAATACTAGTTTAGTGTAATCGAACTTGAATCGATGAATTTTCCTCAAATAAAAACTTTAGAAACAATTAAAAAAATAAAATACTTGTGGTATTTTCTTTTACAATCGATGCTAGTTCAATAAAAAAAGGAAATCCCTACTCATCTTGATCAATCTTCAATCCCTGAAAGTTGAAAGAAAAAAGTTAAGTCCAGGAATTTACTAACCAAAAGGATTATCGGTCCCCGAAAGTTGAAAAAAAAAATGTTAAAAGCGGTAATTTTACAAAAAAAAAAAAAATTCCACCGAATATTTTATTTTATAGGAAATCCAATTGCAATAAAAAAAGAACAGATTTAGTAAGCCTTCGACCCCGAAAGTTGAAAAAAAAATTAAAAAGCGAGAAATTTTGAAAATAAAATTTTATAATAAAATACCACAGAATATTTTATTTCAAAACAAATCCAACTTGAATTTTTATTCAGAACAGATTTAGGAAATCTTCTTGGAAAAAAATTCAAAAGTAAGAAATTTACAAAAAAAGTTGAACAGAAAAGTACCAACATTTTTTTATTTTTCAGCAAAACCTATTTTAGGGGAAAAACAGATATAGTAAATCCTCGATTCTTGCAAGTTGAAAAAGAACAGTTTAAAAATCGAGGGTTAAAAAAACAAACATAATACTATATATACTAGGCCGGGTCAATTTGTGGGGAGGCAAAAAAATCGCCCATTGCTCTGTGAAAATCATATTCTAGGGATCAAAATAAGAAACTTTGCCGGAGGAATCGTACCTCTAAAACGACCCAATTTGGGTCGAACTTTTTAGTTTCTTTTCTTATGTAAAGGCCAAAAATGGTGATATTTTGAAATGATTGTATGGGAAACCCCCCAGGGGAGTTCCAGGGGGTGTGCCACTGGCATGGGTGGATCGGCCATCCAAAGCTAGTGGGGGTCGGTCATACATTTGGACTCGATTGGAGCACTCTAAATGGGTCAAAGTGGGAGTTTTCGATCGACCCAAATTGGGGGACATCAGAATTTGTTTTAGAGGTATGGTTCCTTCGGCAAAGTTTCTTATTTTGATCCCTAGAATACGATTTTCTTAGAGCAATGAGCGATTTTTAAATCGACCCGCCCTAATATATACTAAATAATAAAATTGAATTTCAGTAAAAACGAACATATTAAGTAAATCTGCGATCATCAACAATGTTTTAACAAAAAAAGTTATTCTTTTTGAATTTTAATAACTTATTTTAAGCAACAGATTTTATGTAATATTTCTTGATTCAGTTTTCTATATAAATTTTTAAGTGAAAAAGTCTTCTTATTTTGTCGCCAAACGAATGAAAATTTAAATGCCAATGAAAAATGGGACCGGGTCCAAGAAAATTCAATTAACCGGTAATTAGTTGAAAAAATAATCGGTAGTTAGTTAAAAATTCAAAGAACGACAGCGCTTTAATTTTTCTAGTTAGTAGTTTCCTGAGAGTAAAGAGAGCACAGCAAAGTAATCATATTTGAGTGTTCACAGCAGGAAAAAGGGATTTTCCTGCGGGGCATTTTTGAGGTAAAACCAACAAAATTTTATTACAACATTAAAGTGCTTTCGAAATAAATACAAATACGAATATATGCACGCACTTGTACATGTACGAGTACCTGCTGGTGATGGACTGTTTGACTTGTGCATTTCCCTTTTACAAATTACTCTACACCCCTACGTCACACGTCTCCCTCTAGAAGATCGTTAAATTTTCGTTTTGTTTCATTTTGTATTAAAAAACGCAGCAACTATACTGAGTGGCTACGGGCAGTGAGCAGGAGTGAGTGACTGTGGACAAAAGCAGGCGGCCTACTATCAGTTTTATGGGCTATGCGCCTACAAATAGGCAACGAACCTGGCGTAAGTGAGTCGTTTAAATATTCATGTCTACGCAGAAGCAAATGGCATACGGATAGGAGAACGATACACGCACACACTAACCAACAAGAACTAAAAACACATATTTAAGGTATCTACTATATAGCCACATACTTGCATAATCATCAAAATGGGCGCAAAAAGCAAACATCGAATATCGACACTGAGAAGGGAGCGCTTGGGGTGAAAGTACTTTACGACAACACTTTATAGCATTTGAATATGCGCTGATAAAGATGAACTGCGTATGTACAAATTTACATAAAGATATGGAGCTATTGACAACAGCAACAACAATGTATGGTATATGTATCTACATAAATAGTGTTGAAAAGCAGGCACAATCTTTTCATTTGGGACTTCAACTGCACACGCTGCCCTCTTTAAATATTTAGAGTAATCGTTTTACTTTGAGTTTGTTGTACAACAATTTAACTATGCCAAAAATAAGCAAACTGCTTTATCAAGCCATTAAAAGGACATCGTAAAATTGGAATGAATTCCACGCCAATTCTGCTGCTATTCCAGTAACAAACTTTTATTTACTTAAAAACCTACTTATTTACTGGCGAAAAACTATGTAAACTAAACCCACACACATGCGAATTGCTGCAATTACACGATTTGGTAGCTCTTAAAGGGATATACACGAATTTTGATTAATTATGTTGACTAGAAGAGATAAATGAAGAAAAGAGACGGCCATAAAAAAGAAGCAGTCAATAACTTGCGCATAGAAGTGAGCGGGAGAGGAGTTCCACAAAGCAATGAGACGGCTGACGGAACGAACACGAAATTAATGGCCGAGCAAAATGACGAAAACGGTTGAGTGAGAAAAATTTAATCGAAAAAAGATCAAAGAAAAGTTTTTGGTAAAATCCGTAAAAGTGTGAACAACTGGTTTGCGATTCGAGCAAAACTCTTTGGCTGCACAAATTGTTACCTTAACCTAAGGTCGAAAGGTGAAAAGGGTTAAAGTGGTGCTTTAGCCTGGAAGGCCAAGGTCTGTAATCACTATGTCCACTTAAGAAATTAACAAAATGTCAAAAAAATATAAAACTAACAAAACAGGGAAAATGAAAGAACGAAGAAGGAAGGCAAAGTATGTGAGATGTGTGTATGTGTGTGCATGTATGCATGTAAGTATGTATGTATGTGTATGTGTATGTTTGTATGTAATAAAAACATCTGCAATGTGACCAGTCTGTGTCGGCAAAGCACAATCAATCATTTAGCATCGAACTGGCGACATGTCAAACTCTTGGACGCCTCAAAAAAGTATAGCCATCGATTTACAAGTCATTTACGTGCTTACAAAATACCTGCGCTAACTTCTTTTGTTGTATTTTTTAAGTATAATTTAGATTTTTTTCTACACAACTGACAACAGCAGAGCATTTGACACACACACTCTCACCGGCCTCACTCCAACCACTGCGCTTGCATGTAGCGACATCCACAATTAACAAAGAAAAATAACAAAAAAAATTATCACAAAAAAAAAACATGTTCTGAAAGGTTTATCACCGCATTGCCAGTGTTGTCAATTTGAGCAAAAAGTTAAAAAAAAGTTTAAAAAGAATTAAAAGGCCGCTGGCTATGTGAAGCTACATTCCTACGTTTGTATAGGAAAGTTGTCAAAAAAGGTAGATAAAAGCACTTTTTAAGCGCGCTTTAGCAAATAGGTTTACAGCAAAGGCCTCAACTTGTATTTTGTATTTCCTAAAAAGGGTAAAAAGTTTATTTAGTTGGTGTCCTTTTTTACTTATTTCCTATTAATACTACTTCTCTGTACTTTGCGTTGCTAAACATACTTGCATACACACACACATACTTATGTACACACACACACACATACATGCTCATATTTATCCATCTAGTCAATATCTTTTTTTGTGTGCGCCAATAAGTCATGAAATGCTTGGATGGTTAAGTAGGCAAAAAAAGCAGCAACAACGAATAGGTAGGCTTTAACAACATGGCTTTCGCCGAGTTTCGTTGAAATAAATGAAAGCGGAGAGGCGTAGCGAATAATGCAACTGAGCGCAAAATCGTCTATAAAGCAAAATGTATGAAGAAGAGTGCGAAAAGAGCAAACAAAAAGGCTGTGCATCCATATTTCTAGGCGGTCAATGAATGTAAAAAAATGTAGCATTTATCTGCTTCTCTAAAAAAAAGCCCAAATAGGAACTTTAGAAAAGCTATGAGATAAAGCAGTCATAAAAAAGAATGCGCCCGCAGAATAAGAAATTTATTTTTTTTCCTTATAAGCTGCTTTGTGTTCAGGTAAAAGAGTTTACTTTTCTCTTCTTTTCCGGAAACACACTTTTTTGTTTTTGTTTTCTTATCGGAAAATAAACTTTCTGAGCTACATAATGGCTTCGAGGAAAGGGCGTTTGAGCAAGCAGCATCAGCATCGTTTCCGCACTACCGTTTAAGTTCTACATTTCGAAAGCCTTGTGTTTCTACCAACTCCATCGGATTCATCAGAACTTGTTTCTTTGGTCATAGGCGGGTATTGGTTTTGGGAAAATGCCAGTAAAGGCTTGCTTTCAGAAGTGTAGAGTTATCTCTCCGATCCCTTTCATTTATGCACTGACCTAAACCTTACTTTCTCTCCTACTAGGTTCGCGATTTTCAGCAAATGAATGAACGAAGTAAAATTGAGCTGTATATTAAAGGCGATGTTAAGCCAATTTCAACTATGAATATCAATGAGTTACTGGGGCCAAGATTTGATAGCTTGCTTGCATTACATTTACGTATACCTACATACGTCTACAACCTCGATCGGTAACAGAGTACGGAAGAGCAGCAAAGTCTTCGGATCACTAGCCGATAGAACTTGGGACAAATCCGAAGAAGCGTTGACATGCAAGACCGATGGTTCGACAGTCTGCCATTTGGGCGATGTAGAAGTGGAAGGCGGTGTTTATTTCTAATTTTGCTTTTGCTTCTATAACAAAACGAATTCGGAGGGAGTAGGTTGTTGGCCTAAGACTACCTATCCTCCCAATTTGATTGTCATCTCAACGCTGGCGAGAACAGCTACTTGTAGGCAGCCGCTCGGTACGAAGCAGACGTTGCTTGGATGTGATCTTTTTATGAAGACGCAGACGGCTGCATGACTGAAAGCATAGAAGGCTGAAAGACTATTCTGCGTTCACCAAATTGAATAACCGCATGTATTCACTTCATATTTATAATTAAATTAAAAGCTATTTAGGCTGTGTTAGTTATTTCGCTATGTCAACATTACTTTCTCGAAGCACTTGTCAGTCAGAGATGAAAGTTTTCAAGCAATGTTAAAAATACATTATTTATGCACGAAATTTCCAGCCACTTTTACAAACGCATAAATCGGCAATTAATCACTTTTCGGCTGCTAGAAATCATAGCGCACCACAATTGGCTTAAAGGGTTAAAATTGTAAATGAGTGGCGAAAAGCTTTGTCCGACAAGCTTGTTAAATGGCATACTTAGGCCTCCGTAACGGCACAAAGGGCAAAGAGAGCACTGAAGACAATGGCAATTTGTAAAAAAGCCTTTGGGGCACTAAAACATTTTTTATATAATTTCTCTTTATTATAATTAATCTACGCAAGATACCAAATACACGCACACCAATGCTAAATGATGTGTAGCTAAATGAAGCTAAATTCGGGGAGGGGAACAACAAACGTTAAAGTGATCAAGAATCAGAGTGCTCAACATTAGGTTTCCTAAGAGAAAAGAAACAGAAACAGAAACAGAAACAGAAACGAGCCATTGGTTGGCCAAGACTTGATATGCGAAGCCTTCCTTTGGGCTGTACGGCCTCAGCAAAAAATCTTTGTGCACACTTTGAAAAGTGATTAATCTTGTGTTGCTTTGTTGCCGTCGTTGTTGTTGTTGTTGCTGTAGCATGTAATGTATTTTGTAAAATTTACTAGCCAACACTTTATGCCCTCGGGGTGATTTGAAAATAAGTACGAGTACAAGTAGAGCTGTTTACATGCGCACGCATACACTCAAACACGCATAAGATAGTGTATGTGTGTGTGTGTGTACGTTACACGAAATGTAAGCAAAAGGCATCGTTGATATGCCCCATTTATTATGCGCGTAAATTGCAACACAAATAATGCTACAACTACAACAATAACAACAACAAAATATTCAGCTATACGAAATGAAGCTTTCATATCACGCCAAGGCGTAGTAAAATTTGTTGTTGCTGCACATTTAATATTTGAAACATTATAAAACGACGAATGCACTGCTGCTTGTAATTTTTTATTAAATACATATTTTTCTATTTATTTATTTTGAACTATTTGGCATTTGAAAAACCTTGCACTGCAACCTTTGCACGCTATCAACAATTAAACGCAAAGCCGACTGCGCGATATTAATGCGCCGCTGGCTGCCTGCAAGGCATACTTGTAGGCGTTGGCACAAGGAGAGGCGTAAAGTCATACCAATGCACACCTACAAATATGCGTCATTACAATTGTGGGTGCGCTGCTTGCAAGGCGTACATTTCAAAACTGTAAAAATTTATTTTTTTATTTTTATTTTTTTGATTTCCAAACGAGGCGCGCAAATTAATTCCAGCTTCAAATTCAATTATTTTTGTAATATATTTCATAGCATTTTTAATGATCCGATATTCTGCATCGCCGATAGGTTTTTACATAATTTTTTACGCGCCTCGATGAACTTTGCTACACCCAGTGGACCCCACCACAATTTTTTCCATTTCTGTTTGCCTGTTCATCGGACGCAACTACGATTTTATAGCGCTCGTATATTGACAATAACAAAAAAACCAAAACAAAAAACAAAAACAAAAAAAAAACAAAGCACAAAATAAAAAATAAAAACAAGAAAAAAATATTACAAAAATAAAAACTGAAAAATTAAATTTGCTTGCGCCACCTAGACTGGCATGGAGTGAGAAAAAAGATGCGTTGTGCGTTAAATGTTAAATGCGCATAGTTGGAAAACAAAAAATTCAGTAAAATAATGCATGCAAATGGCCATAAATTATGCAACCATATGGCTAACAGCAATAAATTTTACATTTTACTGCATAAATTTTAATTGATTTTTTTTTTATTTTCGCTTTATTAAAAACTACTAAAAATATTTGTGTGCAAAGTTTGCCAGCAGAGAGTAAATTGTATTAAAACTGGAGGCAAACATATGTGTTGCTGAGTTTATGAAATATTGATTATCCAAAATAAATGGAGGTGGTCAGCAAATCTCAACCCAGCTTAAAAAGCTCACATGCGATATGCCGCTAGGTTATTAATTATTTAGCTAATACTTGCAGTTTTCATTTATTTAATGCTGTGTGAGCCACTTGCTGCAAAAAGGCACTACAAAGCCTCGACCAGCTCGAGTTAAACCAAAACTAGTCAAGCCACTTGGAATATTGAAAACTGAAAGTTAGCTAAATAAAGCAAAATCGTTTGAAAGGGGTTTAAATCGGCAAATAACAGCTCACAAAATCCTCGTATCTAAATACGCATACCATAACAACAACTACAATAAATATATTTTCGTATAGCCAGGCGGTCATTAAATGATATTAACGTCGTATCCCGATCAGCCTTATTTGGAGTCCAGGGCACAGAGATTTTGAGGGTAATTGTAAAGCCAGCCAGATGAGCTAAACAGGAAAGGCATTACTCTTCGACTGCTTAGTGATAGAAGGGAATACCTAAGGGCATGAGCAAATGAATGATTAAGAATAACATTATCCAGGAGGTTAATAGGCCATGGAGAGATGAAGGCACATCCGTAACAGCTAGACTACTGTGGTCACAAATAAATAAGGAAAGGACAAAGCAACTGCTCAGTTTTTCAAGAGAGGATATATCGAAGGTTGTGGCTTGTATAACCGGTCATTGGCTATTTGGCAGGCATTCCTTGAGACTGGGAGTTTTCTAGTATGAATATTGTAGAAATTGTAGAGATGAGAAGTTGTAGAGAAACAGTTGAGCTCTTGTTTTCCGATTGTCCAGCCCTAGCTAAAATCAGCGCAGGTTTTCTAGGTAGATATTATATTTATTCAATTCTCTTACGTGGCTGTCTAGCGTGTGAATGGGACCAATTCTACGCTTCATAAGAGCCACAAAATGGTGAAGAAATATAAATGAGGTTTCTGTGTCTCTCAGTAGTATTACAACGGACCTGTAAGTAAATTTGATAATTTCATCAATTCATAATTCCACGATCGATGGATTCCTCAACCTCGTCTTTACTGGTAAAAACAAACTTGACTAGAGCATTTTCACTCGCCTTTGTTGGGGTAAATTGTGTATAATCGATAAAATTTTGTAACTGTTTAAAAAAGTGATAATCGCTCGGTGCCAGAACCAGACTCTACGCAGGATGTGACATAACTTTGCTTTCGCAGCTTCTGGCGCGTCGCTTGAAATGCATGTTGCTTGGCGCTCTCTTGGTGGAAGAGAAGCTCTAACAAATATCCAGCAAAGGGTGTAAGCGCAAATTACATTTACATACAGCATAAAAACTCGATACCCTCCAATCTAATTATTCTCCAATAATAGTTCATTCAGCTGTAGAGAGCACGCTGTGTGGTTATCGTTTCCAATGTAGCTCCCTACACTTTAGTATCCTTTTCGTCTTGGTTGGAATGCCAAAATCGAAAAATACTCCAAATTTATTTATTTTTTGTTCATTCATATTGAGTTTTTCAACCGACTGAAGTCATTTTGTAATTTCCCTAAAATTACTCTCCTTCAGTTTTTGGTTTTTTTCCTCTACAATCCTCGTTAAAAACTACATTGAGTTGAAACCTATGCATTTGCATTTCAGTGAAGCAATCTTTGGAATTTGTATGAGTAGTTAAAGCAATTTGAAAATCTAACTTTCGCCATGGAAGACGAGAAAATTTGCGTACACAACAGAAAAAATAGACTAAATATGAAAATGAAACAAAAAACCTGAAATAAAATGAAGAATAAGCATTTTAGCAAATTTAATGAAAATGCAAAATTCGAGCAAACGGCGGCGGCACTAGCAGCAAAACTTTCCACAAGCACACTACAGTGCGTATACGCAACCAACTGCGGAGTGTGAGTATGCAAATGTAGAAAAGGCTGAGGAGACAGCAAAGCATTTGCCGAAGACTGGCAAAGTTTAAAGTTTCTTACACCCGTCTAGTCAACTTTTATGGCAATTTAGTAGCGACATAAATTTTGGCACAAAAGACAAAACAAACGAGTGACTGTGGCCTAAAGTAAGTGCTTCGTCGGGGGTAGGTAGATCAACCATTGCAAGCTCATACTGGTGCATGCAGTGCAGACGAAGCAGCAGGCAGCCTGTAGCAGCTACAGAAAAGGCAGCTGTGTAGCGAGCAGCAGCAGCCTGGGCAGAAATGCAAATGCAAATTACAATAATTGGAAAGGGAAGGAAGAAGCAGCGAAAAGTTAGTTCGGAAGATTGAAAGTAATTTTTGCCATTTTTTATTTTCATTTTGCACAAATGTGCAAGCGTTCGAAAATTTTAACTCATATTAAATGCCAACAAGCAAAAAAGGAAATGCTGTTACATATATTAATATGTATGAACGAGTATAAGTAAAATTGATACAAAAAAATAAACTTAGCTTACTTGCCGACGCTGGCACTGGCACTGGCGTTAACTATCACACAGCCACAATTACCCGGAATGCTAAGTATTGGGGAATTGGATTCAGACGGATATTAGTGGCGGCGCATATATATATGTAGATGGCGGCTAAGTAAGAGCGTTGCTGGGAGTAGGAGAAGCACACGGGATATGTGTCGTTTTTTCTAGCTGCGCCACTGCATTTCCTATTTCTGCTGTAACACTTTAACACCAAATGAATTATCGCAGTAAATGCGGCACCATTGACATTATCGCTTGGCGCATAACCAGCTGAGGCACAGGAGAGCGCTGTCGTTGCTTTAAATTTGGCTCTTCTAAACCTTGCTTTGATAAAAATGCAGTTGCGCGCTTTGGAGTCAAGTCAATGGCTGTCAGGAGTAAATATTCTTAAAACGCAAAATTTTAAATCTTTGGGAAACAATTCATTATTTTATAATTTGAAATAATCTGAAGAATTTAAATGCTAATTTTAACATTTACTAAATTATCGGCGCATATCGTCCATCAGAGAGACTCCTAAAAAAATTGAGCACATTTGGATGAAATTAGACCGGCACATTTTGGATGCGGCTGATTTCTTGTTCATGTGTTTATACTGAAAAAATGGTACGTAATCTGGCATTCTTTTTTCTTTTAATTTTGAAAATTGAGCAGGTTTTACAATTTTCAATTTCGTGGCTGACAAGCTACTAATTTTCAAAAAATTGTATCTTAATTTTCTGGGCTAGAAATTTATTTTTAATTTTAATTTGACGTTAAATAAGTTAAATAAAGAACCGATTTTAACCCCCCGTTGAACACCTTTTTTAAAATCTTCAGTTGGACACCCGAGTCTGGCCGTTTTCGTCCCATTCGGGGATACTTTTTAAAAGATTATGTCCCTAAATCGATAGGAAATGAAATTTGTAAGCTATTTGGACGCTCAAGTCCCTAGAAATATGTTAAATTCACGTCCAAAGTCGAAGAAGTCTGCCCAACGGAAGGTTAATGAAAATTGTTATACAAATTTTGAAATGAATTTGTAACCAATACTGGTGTATTTCTAGTATAACCATCGTATTTTTCCTACAATTTGCCAACAAAACCATAAATTTAATCAATGGGGAAATTATTACTACTAGAATATAGACGTCGGAGTATTTAATTATAAAATAATCGTTAATAAAAATAAACATAAATATGCTGTTGAGAAAAGGTAGTTATTTCGTCCTGAAAAAAATTTGAAGTTTCTGCCATTAATACGAGGGGTGCCTTTTATATTTCGGGATTTGGCAACCCTGGTGGTGCAATCTGGCAACTGACAGCTGTATCGCTAAGTTTGACATTTTTTGGCTTTTACGTACTCAGAACGTTTTGAAACACCAGCGCTATTTGTGTTGTTTACAGTAACTTAAAAGATTCATCTCGGTCCAAAAATGGAATTAAATCGTGAACATTTTCGTGCGAGTATTTCTTACAACTTTCGACGTGGATTAACTCAGCAACATTGCATGGATGAACTTAATTCATTTTTTGGCGATGAAGCTCCATCAAGGACCAGTGTTTATCGATGGTATGGTGAATTCAATCGTAGTCGTAGTTCACTCCAAGACGAATTTTGTGAAGGTCGTCTAAAATCAGTTGTTGTTCCGAAAACCATTGATACTGAGCGCGAACTGATATTGCAAGATCGTCATGTGGCCTATCGTGAGATTGAGACAATCTTAGGCATTAGTGGGACCAGCATACATTCAATATTGCATAAATATTTGACTGATCACAAAAATTTGTTCGTGTTGGATCCCACACAATTTGTCAATCGCTCAAAAACTACGATCGCGGGGCTTCGAAACACGTCTATGACATCGTGACAGGTGATGAATCATGGATTTACGCGTATGAGCCCGAAAGTAAACAGCAGTCGACTGCATGGGTATTTCAAGATGAGCCAAATTCAACAAAAGTTGTTCGCGCACGAAGCACTTCCAAGCAAATGGTCGCCCGTTTTTTCGGAAAAACTGGACTTGTCGCAACCGTACCACTAGAACAATGCAGAACAGTAAATTCTGAGTGGTACACAACCATTTGTTTGCCAGTTGTCTCCCAAGAAATTAGGAAAACCAATCGCCAAAGACGGGTCACTCTTCACCAGGACCATGCGAGCTCTCACACATCGGCTCAAACAACTGCATTTTTGAGCACCCAAAACATCGAATTAATGGGTCATCCGCCGTATAGTCCTGACTTTGGTGCCGAAGTCTGACTGCTTTTTGTTCCCGTACGTAAAAAACAAACTGAGAGGTCAACGTTTTTCGACACCTGAAAAAGCGGTTGCGGCATTCAGAATTCATGTTTTGGAGGTACCTCATTCAGAGTGGCAAAAGTGCTTCGACAATTGGGTCAAACCCATGCAAAAGTGTATAGATCTTCATGGAGAATATTGTGAAAAACAATAAAGTGATTTTCGATGATTAAAATTTGTTTTTGTTCTCTAATCCCGACACATAAAAGGCACCTCTCGTATAATCGGACTTGTGAATTTTAGAAAATGATTTTGCTGCAAAAACCACGAAATACCCAACATTTTGATATTTTTATATTCATTTTGTTTTATTCATGTTTTGTTATTAATTTTCTTTTTTATAATATTTCTTCAGTAATGTTTTTTTATTACTAACTTTTTAAATAATATAATTTTATTAATTTATTTTTATTAAGAATTTTTTTAATAATTTTTAACTGATATTTTTTTATAATTGTTTTTTATTAAATGTTTTCATTTTTTAAAATATACACGATGAAATAAGTACTCGCATACTTATCTCATTTTTATACAAGGTGGCGCAAAATTAATCATCTCTCCGCAGATTTATAATTCTTGCAAATAGCGTCGTACGCCCATCATATTTGACACTTGTGAAGTAGGCAGCTGCAGTATATAAGCAGACAAAGGAGGGCGTAAAGGTCAAAATAAAAATTTCCATTACTCAATATATTTTGTTTACCATTTATTTAGTAAAGAAGGTATTCAACAACAAAATTGGTGGATTAATTTTGCGCCACTTTGTATATAGAAGCCCTAAAAAATATCCCAGGGAAACAAAAAATGTATGTTCCCGGCAGTCATACGGCTTTTAATGTATGTATATGGTGCATAATATTTTAATGAAAAGGAGCAGTTTAGCTAAAAATTTTAATAAATTATTTGAATTTTATTAAATTAAGCATTAAGTCCCCTTAACCTCTTGCATTGAGAATTTTTACAACTTACGAACTTTTATCTTAAAAATTCCGTCTTTCCATACCAGTCTTATATCTGCGAAATCAGAAATCACGCATAGATGGCACTAGCTACAGATTTTCTATTCACGAATCTTCGAACTAAATCAGATTAGTGCTTTTATGATTATGAAACCAACTCCACAATGATCCCAAAATTACAAATTTTTCGTATTTGGGCTGAAGAGCAACCCGACAACTTTCAGGAACAGTCATCACATCCATTGAAAATAAACGTTTGGTGCCACCCATGGGCTGGATGAACCCTCGGCCCAAATTTCTTCAAAGCCGAGGCTGGCGCCAATGTAACAACGAATGTTGGACGCAGCCCGTGAAGGTAAGTGAACAATTTTGATTTTTGAACTTGATTACTTTGATATTTTACTCGATACCATCGATATTTTAGAAAATATATTTATTTACTCGGCGCCCTTCACGAAAACGGCCCACAGTCTCACGCTCTTATCGCATTAAAAGCATTTTAACACTTCTTTCGTACAATATTTGGTTCCTTTTATTATTAAACAGGAAATTCTGTGCGTGTTTGTTTGGTGTTGCCAAAAATTACTGGCATTTTCACCGCAAGCACAGCGTCACTATACACTCACACATACCCACACACACAAAAACACACATATAAAAGCTAAGCTCATTGCATCCAATAGAGTTGAAAGTAAAATAAGAAACTAAATTCGGAGCCAAAAACCATAGCCAAAAGTAGATTTACCGCCTATTTATGCAAATTGCAAATGTATGCCGTGAAATTATACTCGTACTTTTTCCCCGCTCGCACTGGATGCTCATGCATGGCGTGGCTGTGTGTATCTATTGCACGTGCATGTAAAGGAATTTGCATGTGTTTTTTTTTTGCTCTGGCGCTCGATGACTTTACTTTGGCCACATCGTTGTTGGGGCACAATGGACGTACGAGTATCCCTCGCCCTTAAACAAATTAGAATTCTGCCATAATAGTTACTCTGGTCCACTATTTGCACGGCGCATATGCAGACAAATATACAAACGAAAATTTCTACGAAATCCTCATACAAAAAGAATTTGGCTGAAAATAAGCGCGGAAGTGGCGCTTATATGCTTCCGATCGTTCGTTTGTGCTTTACATCAGTTAGCAATTACTTTTGCAAAGCTTCACATACAAAAAGGAGTACAAAAACAACAAACCCTTCGAATGGTTTCTCGCCACTTTAATTTTGTCAGCTGATTTTTTCAAGCTTCCTTCCTATCATCCTATAGATTTTCTTATTTTCACGCTGTACTCATACAAACACACACACCAACACTTATATATGTATATATTCCTCGACACACCGGATGGCTTTGGCAATACGTACAACAGCTCAGCGACAGCGCATAATATGACCATGAAAGCCGCATTGTCGTTATGCCACCAATAAACCAAAGCATTGCGTTTTTGGGCACAATTCCAAGTGCCGAAAAGGAATGCGATAAAAGAATTTTGTAGCAGAAAAACAGCCGCTGCAGCGGACGGAAAGCGGTCTAAAATTCGTACTTTCTCTGTCGATACACTTCAATCGGCTCAGTTAGTGAGCTTCCGGCGCCTCGCCATTATCCTTTGAAGCGGCACTTCCTTGCTTTTGCTATGCAAATGTGCGGCTCGTCGCCATTTTCTATTGCCAATGCCGTCGTAGTCGTCATAGTCGTCGGCATGGCAGTCAGTCAGTCAGCATGAAACTTCCGGTTGGCAAGAACATTCAGTTTGGATGCGCACTCTGGCTGCTGGCGCTCGGCTTCAGAATCCTACTCATTCATTTACTTACATTTACATATACGAAATAGATGCGCAAATACTAGTGATTTTAGTTGGCAGCCACTTTTTGCAGACAACTGCAAATTTCGCGCCTCAATTACTTCTTATGATCAACTTTCATGCTATTAAAGGCATGAAGATATCATAAAATGGTGATTAGTTCGTTGAGAAAGAAAAACTATAACCATGAGAAAAAAGTTTAGTATTCAGTTTAAGTAGCGGAAGTGCATTTTTTATTGAGAGAAGTAAGTGAATTATTTAATAGAGAATTTTTAAAATTTATTTTACCATATATAAATTTGTAAGTCGAATTTTACAGTACGTTGAAGAAATACTCAGGCAGCCAGGATATGTAAAGCAATAAGAAGCTAAAATGTTCGACTTTCCTTGAAACTTCTGAGCATTTCTTGTAAAGAAGAAAGTTACACAATATGCACCTTTTTGAGACTGCTGCACTTTATGACTTCTCCGTCAAGTTTTATTCTCTGAAGCTACCTCATTTTGAGGCTACGAATATGATATATGCACTAAGCAAAATAACTATAGACGTGGAACTTAATGACAAGTTTCGGCGATCTATTTGCTTCCCTTTCAATTAAGGTATTTTGCTTTCTTATGAAAATAAAACCCAAGTTTCAAACTTTGTTATAATTCAGCAAAATTTATCAAATTTTCATCAGAATTCGGTACTTTTTAGTCAGCAATTTTCCTTTTGCATTTTAGAGACTCCACTTATCTAGGAACCAGGATTAACACCGATAACAATGTCAGCCTTAAAATTCAACGGATAATCTCTCTTGTCGACTAGTGCTGCTTTGCTCTTAAGTAGGCAACTGAGTAGTCCTCTCAACGAACAAAAGAAACACTCTGTAAAGCTCTTGTCCTGCCCCTCCTAACGTCTGGCGCAGAAGCTTGACTGATGACAATATCCGTTGAGGCGTCACTTGTAGTGTTTGAGAGAAAGATTCAGCGAATAAAGATCCAGCGACTTCGTTAGCTTGGTCGTGTCGTCCGAGTAGAAACAAACGCTCCGATGCGGTATGAGCTGATGCTAACAGAGGAAGAGGAAGACCTTCTCTGCGTTAGAAAGATCAGGTGGAGAAGGACTTGGCTTCATTTGGTGTGTCCACCTGGCGCCAATTAGCACGAGAGAGAAACGCAAGGCGCGCTTTGTTAAACTCGTCCAAAATCGCTTAAGCTATTATGGCGCCAATCAAGAAGAAGACGAAGTTTTACATTTTCTGAAATTTGTATATGAGAAAGTGCAAGTTACAAGTAGCTCATTCAACGGTTTCTTTGCTGGTAGCCTTGTACAATCTCCTCATGTAACGAATGCTCGACAAACCAATTTTGTATCTGAAAGAAAATACTCTATTGCCTGCCGAGGGGCGATTGCTATTAGAAAACCTTTTCTATCATTAGGTGTTTCTTGCTTACAGTCGGTTTCTATACCAGCAACCTACTACAACTGCTCTCGCCAGTAAGGTATAGAGTTTCTTCTTCTTTTGATTGGCATATATTGCCTGTCTTCTCTCTTGACTGCATCCGAACACTGCGATATTAGGCTCATTTGGATTACTGGTAGCCGTGGCATGAGCTGGCTAGAGAGGGGACGCTGGAGACGGTTTCAATGCGAAATGAGATGATTGAGATCCCCTTGAGAACCTGTAATCTCCTCCTGGATAGATGCACTTCGTGTCAATCTCTACAAGCGCTGGGTTAGTGCGCAAACGTGCAAAGTCGCGCGGTCCCTCTGAAAGCGAAAGCGCTCGAGGGAACTTCTAAGGCAAACAAAGCCGGAGTTCTTAAATGTGGAGGACATTTTCCGTTAGGTGCCCATGCGGTGAGACTTGGGACTGCTTCAAGTTCGTTTTGCCGAAGCTGTTTGAAGGATGAGGTGACGTTTTCTCATTTGGGTTCTCACTTTTTTGCTACACCTGCGGATATTGCATGGAAGCACACCAAGCAAAGTGTTTTTGAAATTTATTAACACAAAATAGGCCTTCTCTTCTTCTACGACAACCAGCAGATAACGCATTCTTCACTTAGAGGTCCGTATGTGATAGATGCCCACGAGATGACCTAACCAGTGGAGCTACTAGATCTTTATTGGATACACTATTTCTATATTGCATTAAAGTTCATTCAACATTTCAGCATTTTATCGTAAGCATCAGTATTTCATCGTCTGCACAAGCATAAAGTCTAGGAAATTTTAAAATCGGTTAGAAGCTGACAGGTGATTTTTAATGCTTCAGCGAAAATGTATGCGAAGTGCATGGACTACACACTGCACATGCACACACACAAACTTGTGTGTCAGCGCTGCTTTTTCACTTTTCCTTACACTCGCAATAGCAGCTTCTCTAAGCGGCTGTAAGCATCTCGCTGTGAGAGGATGAAAATGCTTCATAAGTGCGCGTGTGTGTGTGAGGACAAAGCTCTGGTTATTATGCACGCTTGAACTTCTTTTCTGAATGGTGCGCACTTTTCTTGAAATTCATTATTTTGTCACTGTTTGGACAGCATGAATAGGTCGACCCGTATGTTGAGTACCTACCGTGTGTATGTACGCATGCACATACAAGAGCATAGTGAGTGCTGAGCAGAAGAGCGCACTGCACGCGCAGTGAGATGCATTTCAACAAGAAGTGTCTTAGAAGAGATGTTACTGTTAAAAATTGCATGTTGATGGCTTACTTTCGGAATACATTACACGATATTATGCCAAGGAGCTTTTTCTATTGAATGGACTTAAGTACATATGAATACATGAAAGTAAGGTTTGCGGGAAATCGTAGAAATATCAAAAAAAAAATAGTCGCACTGCAACGCGTACTTCCAGGCACAAAGTAAATACTACGGCTATTAATTGAAGTGCCATTTTGAATATTTATCGCCCAAAAGCTGGATTTTCCACTCACCGATTAAAAAGTTATTTATTTCGTTAGCATAGCGTGGCAGAGCGTCAACGCATCATTTTGATTAAGCAATTACTTTGTAATACAGTGCAATATTTTTTGTCACTTTGCATACTTTCGACGCGATTTGTTTTATTTGCCTCAAAGCGGCTGCGTTGACAGCGTAGTTGTTGTTTTTGTTGCTGTTGACTGCTCGTAGCACATAAAATGGACACACTGAAATTCATTTAAATGCAAATTAATTTCACCCATTTTTAACGCCAGCGGCATAGGGCTCGGGAAAAATATGCCAAGCAAAATTCAAAAAAAAAGCCAAAACAAAAACTCTCAACAACAAAGTAACAAAGCCAGGCATAGCAAATGTGTGTGTATGTGTGGCTAAAGAGCAGACAACAATCACAGCAACCAGCAGAAAAGCTGGACAGCTGTTTAAAACACGAAAAATACGCACTGTATGAAATGCTTAAAACGGCGAAAAAGTAAAATACAAATAAAAAGCACACAAAAAGTTAAAATAAAATGGACAACAAGATTATTCGAGCGTAACATGGGCGTTTTTTGGTAGAGAAATTGGTGGTGAGGGCCGGCATCGACGGCTAAAGTAGCACAATGCACACCCCCCACATACACTAATCCCTCCCTCCGGCGTTGTGGGGCCAGCCCAACAATGAACGCAACAGCGCACAAAAGCCATTCAAACTTTTTCACTTTTCATATAAATTTTTAATCCATTTTCGCATGGCAAACAATAAACAAAGGGTAGTACGCCATAAAACGTTGTGTACCGCTGGAGGGGCTAAAGGATAGAGGGAAGGCGGTGGGCTACAGCCAAAAAGTTAAAATGTCACACTAACCGAAGCAGCGGCACTCCAATAGAGATTTTCCGAAAGGATTTTTGTGCTTTTGTTTCGGTCGTCATCGGTAATACTTTATCTTATTAAGAAACTTTTTCAAAAAATATGTTCGTTTAAACGAGAAATTGAGGAGCTGATAAGAACGTGTTTAGAAATTAGAAAAACAAAATGTTGGATTATAAGAATGCCAAATGGAATGGATGGCGCAGGATTTCCCTTCCAAAGGGTAGCTTAAAGCAGGAACTTTTAATTTTAATTGGTGTTCAAATTTATAGTGCGCCAAAGGGACGGTAGGATTAGGATTTCCGAATTCTTTAGTTGAATACTTGGGTAGGCAACTGCCAAATGTTCCAATTGGATTATGGAGTTTGCATACCTTTTGTGACATCTTTAGTAAATACACTTAAAAGTTCCGTTTTTAAAAATTTAGAGGAAATAAAAATGGTAATTTCTACAAATCCAAGCATCAAAAAAAAATCTTATAGCACACTTTAAGTTCGAGCTTCTTTTTCAAAGTCAAATAAAATACATATTTTTGCTGACGTAAGAAAATTCAAACCATTCGCCTATTTTTATGACTGTCAGCAGTAAAAAAAATAATACCAGTCTAACGGTTAGACGCGATAGAAGTGAAACCTTCCGTCCGTAAAACAAACTGAGAGAGAATGAGACGAAAGCAGCATTAGGAGCGGGATAATTATAGGTTCATTATAATATTGCTATAAAGTTCATATTTTATTTTCTTCATTTTATTATTATTCATCCTCAATGTTTTCAATTTCAACAAATGATACGAGTGGCTTATGATAGCTAAAATATGATACAAATGCTTTGGTTTCGATGTTGTCAACATATCTTTGAAATACCGCGTCAATTGTTGTTTTTGATCGTGTTGTCGATTCAGTGCGATTGTTACACAATTTTAAATTGTATGTTGTATTGAGAAAGTCAATTAAAGGAACCGCTGTGTCCAATGCAAAATTTACGTTAAAATCGCCACTTAAAATCATTGAAACTTTATCGTAATCTTTTCTAAGTATCCGCGATACTTCTGGTGTATACTTTATTAAATTTTCGTGAATGAATTCCGTGATGCTATTTATTGATTGATTCGGTGAAATATAAATTGCCACAATTAAAACTGTTTTTCCATTTTCCATATTCACGACACTTTTCTGCATTATTTTTCGGCATAATTGCGGTAAATATTTAAAAATGAAAATATTTACATATATAAAAACACGGACGCAATACAGCACACGCGGTTGCTATTATGAGCGTCGTAACGCGTATATTACACAGACGTACTAACATACACGCAAACATTCGTAGGACGCTTGTTCTAAGCAAGTATTAGGTAGTGTAGTATAGGTATACATAATGCCTTCTCGCTCACCGTGGCTCCGTAATACGCAGTCGCGCACACATGCGTACTAGCACACATACAAACATACATACGTATGACGTTTGAACTAAACACCAAAGCAAGTCATAGGCAGTGTAGTACACATACTACAATACTCACTTACTAGCGTGGCTCAGCAGTATGGAGCCACACACATATACGTATATCAACATATAACGCTTCGTAGTGGTGTCGCTTTTTCGTTTCATCGAGTCTCAAATCACTCCCAACGATTCTAAAGAAGTTTTCACTTCAATAAAGACGAATGAAAAAAAATGTGAGCTATCAAATAAGGGACAAATTGGGAGTTCTTCAAACAAAAGCTTGCCACCTTTATAGGCAAAAATAAAGCAATTAATACCCCTGATGACATCGAAAAGCAAACTATGGACTTCACAATGCAGTTACAGAAATCTGTTTGGTTAAGTACTCCAACATTTAAACGAAAATATATACCACAACGTGGCCCAGATGAAATACTGTGTCTCATCAACAAACGACTAAAAATAAGAAAAAAATTACAAACAAGAAGACTTTCAGCATTAAAAACTGAATAAATTAATCAAAACTGAATAAATTAACCAAGTTGCTCAAAGAAAAATTACAAAAACACAAAAGCAAAATGCTCGACACAAATTTACAACGCCTTTCAACTGATAAGAAATCTGATTATTATCTTTGGAAATGCACTGCGAACATAAAGAAACCAATCGCCCACGATCCTCAAGTTTGGGCAAAAAGCGATACCGAAAAAGCTGAAGTTTTCACGCAACATCTTGAAAGAATTGAGAAATAAACTAATTGAAAGCTTTGTCCCTCCTCCAGCTGTCCAAGAATCCTGCGAAATTGAACCATTTACGCCCTTGGAAATAACTTCTCAAATCTCTAAGCTGAAAACGAACAAATACCCCGGTTTTGGTCTGATAAATTAACACTGATCATGAATGCATACCATCCTATGAAATATATACCCATGCAATGGAAGTTCTCGGAAATTATAACGATTACCAAACCAGGAAAAAAGGCTCGAAATGGTGCAGCCTCTTATTGCCCAATCTCGTTACTTCCATTGCTGGGAAAACTTTTTGAGAAACTATTTAACAGCCGTAGGTATTGAAGTATTTGACATACCAATGCGTGTTTAGAGAGAATTATTCTGCTATAGACCAAATGCTTAGACTAAACCATAAAATAGAAGCATCTCTGTAGTTTAAATGCTTCTGCTTCGCCATTTTCCTCGATATCGCATAGACTTTCAGCAAAGGCTTGCACGAAGGACTAATCTACAAGTTTAAAAGAATACTTCCGATGCAGTTTACAGATCTACTAGAAGCCTGTATCAATGAACGACATTTTCGAATGAAGCATGGACAGGCACGGTCGAACATAAACAAAATTAACGCAGGCGTCCCTCAACGCTTGTACTCGTGATACACTTCAGCCTCAATTTATTGAGTTAGTGGACTTTCCTTTGCCTGAATGTGTTATTAATGCTTGCTTACGTATCCGTTCAAGTCGAGAGGAGCCTCACCTGAGGCGATAATTTTTCCATGAAAACTATTCCGCGGTTTCTTCATTTGAAGTTAGCCAATTGTCTATGTCCACACGTTGAACCTTATAAGTCTTAAGGAAAAAATTTTTGCTCATATTTTGCCACGTATTTGTTGCAGGTAGACACAATGGTTATGAAGGCCTTTCGCTAGCAAGACTACATTCAGGGACGTCCAAAGCTTAGCAACATAATTGAAATTAAAAACAAATCAGCTCCGATACGTATTTTCGCTAAATGTATGGGTAAAGATTTGATGAAACTCGCCAAGCATGCAACATGTATTGCTCCCCACTTCAATTAAAATAGACTCGTATACGAAATAAAATAAATATATAATTGCAGCCTACACTTCTGTTAGGTATTTGGGCGAAGGTAGGTGGATAGGAGGAAAACTATTTGTGGCGTGTGTCTTGATGTTGTTCCAGAAATGGACAAACCTACAGTCTTATGCCACATAGAATGACAGATGATTTTTATGAGGAACTTTCCCATGGCAGAAATTCACTCGGAAGTTTGTCATTGCTCACCAGCGGGACCGGTATGAGAAACAATTTTTTCATTCATTTTGTTCTTTAATGAACGGAGATTTGAACCTAAGCACTTCCGAATGGCAGTCACGCATTTAGACATTCGGCTGCGGTAGCCCTTTATTTATCAACACTAATCTTCAGTTTCTAGGCAAGGCAAGAAGTATGCGAGCTGGTTCAGTGCCACGATTTCCATGCCGATGGTTTCGCTGATTAGCCTACACGAGGGTGTCTCATCTTCAACGTCGTCTAACCCGAACAAATTCTTTAGAATCACCGCCTTGACATTCGATACTGAGTTTGGTTAAAAAATAGCGCAAATTGTTTATCCTTGGCCATAAAGATACCGAAGAGTGTAACAAAATTTCTCTTTTTAGCCTTTATTTTTAAAATAAAATAATAAAAATGTATTAGGTTTAAATGTCGCCTTTAAATATGCCGCGTGGTATGACCGGAAACAATTTATAGGTCATGAGATATAGGCGACTAAAGGCAGTTAGCGAAATGTGGTCAATAATTTTTACCAAATAACAAAAAAAGTTTCCATTGACAAAATTCGCTATACTCATATAATTTATGTTTATGTGCCACCAAGCTCGGGATGGCGCCTCCCTGACCCACTACCAATTAACTCATGATTTACGCATACATTCGTATATGTGCATGTATGTATGTAATCTCATATTTTATTTGCAGGAATAAGTAATTGCCTGCGTATGCATCTGTGTGTGTGCGTGTGACGGCGGAAATATCTTGATTAGGACAAATGAACTGAGCAGGTTGCCAAGTAATTTTGTTTACTTAAGCGTAAAAGCGTCAAAACAAATTGAGTAAAATATTGGCATATACCAGAGAGCGGGGAGGGGGCTGAGAACAACAAAGACGAGCAAATGCAGACGACGGTGCCATAGCGGCATATTGAAAGGAAAACGGGATGTGTGAGAATGGGGTGGATGGAGCTGACTTATAAACAATTGACACCCATAACATAATTGAATTTTTCTAATCAATTTGAACGCCGCTAAGGCCATGGCAATCCGTTTGACAAAAACAATATTTATGTGGAAGTGCATTAGAATGCTTACAAAAATGTGTTCCGCGCATATGGCACGCGTGTTCGTGTGTGTGTAATATTTCAAAGAGACTGCTCAGCCAGCACCCGCTTCGTGGGCTCGACGCCTGAAAGTGCGCTAAATCAATGAAATCAAGAAAAGTCACCGGAAAGCAAACCGAAGTAAATTTCATATAGCGCTGAATGATTTATTTCATTTCCTGTGTGGCAGCTCTTTTTAATTTTTTCTTTTTCTGTTGATTTCTTTTTCGCCATTTTTCCTCGCCCCAATGCTGCGCTTGCTGCCAACTTCCGGGAAAAGGGTAGAACACCAAATCAATGCAGGCAAGTAAATCCATAGGTTGCAGAAGCGCAAGCGATTCAGGAATGGAATGAATAGTTGGGCGAGTGAGTGAATAAATGGTTGCGAGCATGAAAAGCAACTCAGTGTTTGTATGTGTGTGGCTGTGTGGGCGCTCAAGGAGCAGCAGCCACATCAGCACTTTTCGCCAGATAAACTTTTCTAGATAAAAACTTGGCGAAGCAAAAACAAACAGAAAAAAATATTTATCCAAGAAACAGTGCAGAAGAACTCGCAAGACCTGCTTGGGCCTCAAAGGCTGTGAAAGATTTTTTCCGACAGCAAATCATACACAAACAATTTACGTACATTTGTTCATGTACATACGTACATACACACATAAGAGTTCAAACATTGCCAAACACAAAAAAGTGTGGCAACACTTGGGTTATTTGTGTGTGCGCTTGTGTGCGCTATAGCGGATCGCGTTGGTGTAATAATTTGCCAATTCGATTTTATGCCAGAACAAACAAGGAAGTGCAAACTGACTCACATACAAAAAAATAAGAAGGTATATATGGTATTTGTCATGGGAAGAGTTGCCATACAATGCGACATTCACATACCTGAAACAACCTGAAAAATGGGAAATGTCAGAGACGACGAAGGGCTAGGAGCAAATAAAAGGCGTTTCGAGTGCGCATTTCAAGAAGCTAAACATCTCGGGCTGGAACCCGTAAACAAAAGGAATAGCATTAGGAAGCACATAACTCTAAGAAAATTCTAAGAAAAACTGTCCGATAGAGTATAGCCCCAAAGTCAATTACGAGCTTTACAAAATTTATAAGAACCTCTATTCACTTAATACGAAAATTAAGAGGAAAGTACGGTAACGTAGATGGATAATAAAAAACCTACACCTCCTGTTGAGAGTAAAAAGGAACTAAAAAAATTTAAAAAGTAAACTATTTGTGCCAAAAAATTCCCAATTGCAAATTTGTGCTTAAAAAGGCATTACCATTGTGGGTGTGACGGTTTGATTTGAACCTTGGCCTCCCTCGATAACTTCAATCAAAAATCTCGATCCCTTGTAGGCATCCTCATGTTTTTCAGTCCAACTGTGTCAATCCAGGCTTTCTTTGAGCGACACCTTTTATGAGTCACATACAGCTTACATTTGTAGATCTTCTTTACAATTTCGTTTGGAACCCTCCTCAGAACATAACCAGCCCACTCAAGACGCTGAAGCTTAACGAAGTTTTTCATTTGGAAGACGTTTATCTCAGCTAGGCATTCATCGTTGCAACGTAGGCGGTAGCTGACGTGAGCTATCGGCACTGGTCAAAGGAAGCGGCTTATGTTTGTTCGCTCAAAATGTGTTAAGCTTTTCTTCATCCGCCTCACGCATTCCCCAGGTATGAGAAGTTTAAGTAACGCAAGGCCTAATTATTGTTTCATAGAGTTTCGGGTTCGTTTGCTTAGAAAGAAATGGGGAACGACTGAGCCTTGTTGTAACTTATAGTTTGAACGTTGCATCCGCAGATCTCTCTGAATACCGAATGGTAGTCACGTACCCACCCATTCGGCTACGGCGACCGCCGTTGGTGATACAGTTAGTGTTAGTTTATTCAGTAACTTTGTATATATGTAAGTATATCATGACTCGCAATAAAATCTTTTAAAAAAATGTACTTTTAAGAAGAGGTTATTCGATGTATCACTGGGAGAAATAAATTTTTAATTTAAATATTTTTTTTTTAATTTACAAATTTTTGGAAGCCAAAAAACGATTTTCGGTACAAAATGGACAATTTTGCTATCGCAAGATTAATAATTATTAAAATAAATTTCCAAGGATATCTGGTGAATTGCGTGAGGAAGTACTGCGCAAAACGATCGACCCACTGGAATCTGATATATGTCAAACACGGACTTCAATTTCACTTCTATTGATTTCTTCTTCTTTTTCTTAATTGGCGCTATAACCGCTTACGCGATTTTGGCCGAGTTTAACAAAGCGCGCCAGTCGTTTCTTTCTTGTGCTAACCGGCGCCAGTTGGACACACCAAATGAAGATAAGTTCTTCTCCACCTGATCTTTCCAACGCAGAGGAGGCCTTCCTCTTCCTCTGCTACCACCAGCTGGTACCGCATCGATTACTTTCAAATCCGGAGCGTTTGTATCCATTCGGACGACATGACCCAGCCAACGTAGCCGCTGGATCTTTACTCGCTGCGCTATGTCTATGTCGTCGTAAAGCTCATACAGCTCATCGTTCCATCGCCTGCGATATTCGCCGCTGTCAACGTGCAAAGGTCCAAAAATCTTACGCAGAATCTTTCTCTCAAACACTCCAAGCGTCGCTTCATCGGATGTTGTCATCGTCCACGCTTCTGCGCCATACGTTAGGACGGGCATGATGAGAGCCTTGCAGAGTGTTAGTTTTGTTCGTCGAGAGAGGACTTTACTGCTCAGTTGCCTACTTAGTCCAAAGTAGCACTTGTTGGCAAGAGAGATTCTACGTTGGATTTCAAGGCTGACATTGTTATCGGTGTTAATGCTGGTTCCTAAATAGACGAAGTCTTTTAAAACCTCAAAATTATAACTGTCAATAGTGATGTACATAGGTGCCGATACGCGAGTGCGCCGACTGTTTGTTTGAAAACAGGAGGTACTTCGTTTTGTCCTCGTTCACCACCAGACCCATTCTATTGATTTGACATTTTGAAAATCTTGTCTGCTTTGGAACTCCGACCCCCTTTTCTCATCTAACGTACAGCAGCAAAATATGGCAACCTCGAAAACTTGATGCTCATGCCACGCATCCGCTTGTAATGGGTAAACGTGTAACTGGCTATACAACAACACTCCAAACGATAAGAAGAACTGAAAAGTGGCATAAAACATGTGAAAATGTTACACAAATACAAAGAAAAAATGCCGGAATGTCAGGCAAAGTAATGATTAACGGCAGTCAAAGCGCAAAGTGTAGGACCAAAGGGGCACAGGGGCGAAAGGGTTGCGAGAAGCTTTGGTGGAAAAGGTACGTTTATGTGGCAGTTTATTTGGTATTACATGAAAATGTTCAAGTGTGAATGCATATGTGTGTGTGTGAGTGTGTGTGCATGTGTGCTAAAGGTTATGTACACTCCCGATTGTTAATATAAATTCAGCCTGTGGGGTTCATATGTTGTTCAAGACATAAACATTGATAAACCGCGACAAATTTGCGTATGTGTGGCATAAGAAAATATATAAATAAATAAATATCGAAATACCCAAATACGCAAATAGGAAAGGTAAATAAATAACTTACCCTTGTTTGCATTAGGCAGAAGCAGCCAAGGAAGTTTGATACTTTTGGTGTTTTCTTGTTGCCATATGTTGAAATAAACTCACGATATCCCGTTAACCTTTGCAAATAACAGAGTCTTATATCTACACGTGAATGTATGTATGTACATACCGAAGGCAAGCAAACATTCCCACTTCTTGTACGTATCCATGCATCGGTAGGCCTCTGAATGTGGAGTGGAGAATTGTGTGTGCGCCTTTGCCAAAATTGAATGTGAAATTTCAGCCATCAATAAATAATTGGACAGTAATCCTTTGATTTGCTACTTTCGTGCAACAATTTGCGCCGCTGGCCAGTTAAATATTGGAGGTATATGGATTACAGTGGCTCAACTTAAATTTCAAACAACAATAGAAAGTTTCCGTTGCATGTACGGTGGCTGTTGTACTTTGTCTTTAGCGAAGTGGCAGGGCGCAATTGATTCACTCTCAATGGGACATGTGTGTACGCTCCATTAAGGTTTGTGACTTTCCCGATTTTCTGTCATTTGAGTAGGCAGAAGCGGAGAGCAGCAGCCAGCGTAAGAAAATTACGACTAGCAAATTGTGGGGGCAGAAGAAGGGCCACCACAACGAAAGTATTAAACATGAAATTTGTTTTATCATAAGAAATGGGACTAAATTAATGCTTTTCATATGTGTAGGTTCATCCCTCAACTTCGGTATTTTAGCCACTGGGCGGTAGAAACATTTCGAGAGAAATTCACGAAAAAGGAACTTGGTATGCATACAGTGACTAACAGAAGTATATTGCTTATTGTTTTTGAAACCGCTATTACATCAAGATTGGAGAGAAATGGCTCGATTTATAACTCTATCTTTTTCTCTATCTCTGTCTCTTTCTATCTCTACCTATATCCATCTCTGTCTCTTTCTATCTCTACCTATATCCATCTCTGTCTCTTTCTATCTCTACCTCTTGCTTTTTTTTGGTAGGAGGAAAGCATTGAAAGCTTATGTCAATTTGGCCGTCAGTGTGGGACTTTAAAAAAAAAAAAAATAACCCGAACTAAAACCTCCTCATGTCCGAAGGGTTGCACCTCCCGTTTAGTAATTAATTAGTCGTGGTCGGGAGACCATTGAGTATTATGTCCCCTCAAATCAGTCAGTCTCTGCCAGTACTAGAATCTATCCAGTGTCTGTCTTGCAACGACTCTTCAGCTTTTCCATCAGCCTGCAGATCAAGCTGTTGATGGCGTAGGTTCGCTTTTCGAATCCATTCTTCATCACGTAGCGTTTTCACTATATGCTCAGCTACACCACTTAATGCTCGCGATTTTGCAGGCTTATCGCACATTTGCGTTCTGAGGTTTGCCTCTGGACTCTTCTCTGGACCGTCAGGGCAAAAGGGACAAAGGGGTCGTTTTCCAAATTAAGGCGGTGTAGATACTCTTTAAAATATCCGTGACCGCTCAACAGCTGCATCACGCAGAAGTCAACTTCCACGTGCTGCCTTCAATACCATTTCACTATGTCTGGTATCAGTTAGTGTGTCCAACCACTATTTTTTGAAATGTCCCGACTCTGCTGCCCCTCTCTGATTTTTTTTTTTTTGGTCGGGACAACTAGCAAGTGCAGCACTCAGACATTAATTGAGTCCATTGTACTACACTTGGATTCCCTTTTAATTTTCTTTAAATCTACCCGATCTCCGAAGAAATCTGAGTAGATCTTGTGGTGCCAAGGAGCCAAGATGGTCGCTTCTTAACACATCAGTGCCAAAGACCTCAAACCTGATTCGAGCGAAGGCGGGGCAGACACACAGGAAATGGTCCGCCGTCTCATCCTCCTCTTCACAAGCTGGGCAGAGTACACTGTCTGAGATGGCCAACCTTTCCATGTGCTTTGCCCACAGAAAGTGGCCCGTCATCAGTCCAACTAGCAGTCTACACTCCCCTCTGCCTAATGACAGAAGGGTTTGCGACAGTCGATCGGACATGACAGGTAACATCAGTTTTGTCCATCTGCAGCCTCTCTCAGCCTGCCAAGCTCGCTTGTGGGTGGTAGTTACCCATTTGCTAACCGTGGCCGTGATGGCCGCAGAGGGGAGTGGCAAAGCGGGCTCTGAGGCCAATTTCTTTGGCCCAAGCTAAGGAGTCAGAGGTCTCGTTACCCACGATACCCACGTGTCCCGGGACCCATGTTAGCATCAGGCTATTATGTCTACCGACATAGTTCAGCCTGGATTTACAGGACTTCACTACCCCTGATGTGGGCGGAGGGCTGTCTAAGGCCATAAGCGCAGCTTGGCTGTCGCTGCAGACACATATAGATCTGCCTCTCCATCGTTTTTCCACAACAAAGTTCATCGCTTCTTGAACCCTCTCTGATAGTTCGATTCATCTCTTCTTCGCATAATAATAACACCGAACGGTATTTCTCGTGTTAGATTACACAGCCTCTGCAGCTCTTTGACCAAGAGATCTATATGGATTATCCTCGATATGACTGCTGGCATCATCTGAAACCGTGCGATCATCTGATCCGGCTGTTATTTCTTTCATACGCGATTTTTTCGCATTTGTTAAGGAGGTGGTGAAAAGTGAAAGCAGCTGTCGTTTTTCTTCCCGAGGATCTCCTATATTTGGCACAAGTCTTGAAAGCGAACCGTATACTAGCTGCGCTTTTTTGTTTTTTTTTTTTTGTTGAAGATTGGTTCATCAAACCTTTGTTTTCACCATCGCCGCTATTGGGCTTTCAGACGCTGACCCAAAAGCCGCTTACTATAAGACAGTCGCTGATGAGATTTCGAAACTAAGTGCATACACATTTTGCTGTGTTGCTATCTCTATTTCTATCTCTATCTCTTTTTTCTATATTATATTATATTATTTAGACGTGATTCACATAAAAATACTACACTCTAATATCCTGTACATGTAATTCTAACACAGCTTTTCGCTCCAGAGATTAATTCTAAGGACAGTCTTAAGAAATATTTCTACCAGTACCGGCGTATTGATTAAGTCATAAATTACGTCCACTGCTGCCACATCTACAATCAGGTTTGCCTAAATTTCTTTAGAGAATAAATTTCTGGTAACACACACACACACACACATTCACGCATACGCTTGCATCGCAGGTATATATGTATTATACATTGGCAGGACTTAAACGCTTATCACCAGCCAACACTGCTGAATGGCAATTTATTTCGGTTTTATGGCAATCAAAGTGAGTAGAACGACAACAGTCCACCCATCCCGGCCCAGCACTGCCTGTCAGCTTCTCCACTTGCAAACTAGGGCATTTGCCAACTTAGCACAAGACTTACTGGGTAGTTTGGTTATCTCATGGGTGGGTGGGGATTGGTGAGCCGAAATGGATATTCACAAATAGTCAAAGTTCAGCATTAATATCATAAATACGAAATTAATACCTGTGCACAGTGGGACACATAAACATAAACAAAGGTGACTGCAGCACACAGGACACTCGCCCATATATATTAAATTGAGCACACGCCTACACACACACACACAAACACATACTCGTACATAAAAGCATATTGAAGACAACCCATTTGGGTTGGACATAATATCCGGTGGATGCGACGCGACAAAGGTTGGGAGCGAATTCAAAGCGCAGCGTGTTGCCTTGCTGAGATAAGGTGATTTGTTGAAGAGGGGTAGAGGTGACGCCGGGAGGCAAACTGTTGAAGATATCTACAGACACAGTTGTTGCTGGTATTGTTTTGCTGGCACTGCAGCTGTTGCTGTTAAAGGTTGACGACCAATTCGATCGCCTGCATTTCCGTTTCATCCATTTTACAGTACAGCTCAACTCCAGCAATGGCAGTCTATTTAAATGAACAGATACGTGCGCAACTTAGTTGTAGGTGTGTGTGTGCGTGTGTGAATATGGGTCCGAAATTTCATTATGTATGCGTAACACTGGCCCAAAATAATTATCCAACGCATGGCCCAGTCGAACCCGTATCAGCACCAAAGGGGCAAAAAGGTGAACGATGACACTAAGTTGCACGCGCAGCATTGCACACACAAGCACAAGCATACATACACCACTATACTTCTACATATACAGCAACACACCGGGGACTCTTTGAGGTGCTGAGGTGTGGGAAAGTTTCTCGGCAACAATGCAAGAATAACAACAAAAACAATTGCCAACATCAGCAATAATAGGCAATAAATTATCGGATATTATGCTTGGATATTGCTGTTGCTGTTGTTGTTGTTGTTGCCATCAAAAAGGATATAAGCGCTCGGAGCAAAATTGAACGTTGATGAAGGCAAATTCATAGAGTTGCGCGTTGAAAGGATTGCACAAACAGCAATTTGGGGAAGGATGTGAACACACACACACACATATTTGTCTGTGTATGCGTAAGATTGCATCCACATATAGCCATCCGATAGATACATTTTCAGTGTAAAATGCGAAAATGATTGTCATTATCCAAAGCATATGACGGAAGGCGCCATTAACCATTTACATTTCGCCGGTGAGCACACGCACACAAGCACAGACATGGCCGAACACATACTCAGCCGATTTAATGCACAATGCGCCCGGAAACGGATGTGCGCCACGACGGCATGAAAGCCAAAAAACGTTAAATAAAATTAAATAGTGGCGCATAGTGTTCGCACGCACGCTCCTCGCTCCTTGCTGCACGCTGCTCCCTGCTCCCTGCGCTCTCCACTCTGTTCGCTGCTGAAATAAGCGTCAGCCAACGAAGCACGGAAGTGACAAGCGAAAATCTCGCCAGTTTCGAATGTCACACAAAATGATTGGGGAAAAAATCCATGCTGCCGTAGCCGCCCCAGGAAGTGCTTCCGATTGGAAAAGTGCAACGGCAAAACAGCAGCAGCAACAACAATGCTAAGGGTACAAAGCTAAAGCGAGCTTGCGAAAAATTCGCAAAAATCCTTTTCACAAGCGCAATGATATTACGAAACAGCAGCAACAGCAATAATAATAACAACAATAGCAACAACAACAGGAATGCGGCTTACTGTGCTGCTGACAAAGCCGAGTGCGAATGGCGAATTTCGCTGAAGTAAGCGGATTTTCTTCAACTTATTTTTATTTTCATTTTATTTTTCGATTTTTTTTCTGCTCGTAATGCTTTTAATGGAAAATCCGCACACATTTATCATTATTCGATTCAATTAATGGATGAGGACGACGCAGCAAGTGGGATTGGTTGAAAGTATATGGGTTTAAGAATATATTTATGGGTGTGTGTGTGTGCTTGTGAAAGTTGTTAATGAAGCAAAAGTCGATTTGTTAACGCGTGTGCAACGGGGGGGAAGAAATACTGAGTGAGAGAGAAAATAAATTCAATGGCAAATGAAAAAAAGAATTCAGCAAAGTAATATTTGAGCTATTTTTATTATTATTATTTTTTTGTTTTTTTTTTTTGTGAAACGAAAGCATGGTTGTGAAATGATTATTTTTAAATATCGTGTCGGAAGAGTTGTTTTAATATAAATGCTGGCGTTCGACTAAATTTCAGGCTTTTCTTTGTTTAGCGATTCATTATTACTCTAGTTTTTTTTTGTGTAGTCTAACATCAGTACATTCTTAAATTTGGCTTTTCTTACATTCTTTTATCAAACTAAAGATAGAGCTGGATTGGGCTGAGCATTTGTGCCCTTATACTGGCTGCAATTGGTCGATATTCAAGGAGAAGTTGTATTCAGTCCTCCAGGGATTTGTCGTAGAAACGACAAGAATCCAATCCTGTGCAGATGGCTGCGAATGCCTGTTAGCAAGTTCAGTTTATACTTAGAGAGGAGTGTGAGGCTCCAAAGCCTCTTTTAATTATACCCTTAAGAAAGACTTCGCCTGGCGTAGCCCCATAATCTGGTGCCAGCTAGCATCTCTTAGCCTGAGCTGTTCACGCCTGAGCTTCGTTTGGTGGTGTGCTGTCCCAGAGCAAGGTAACGAGGTCACAGCCTCTCGAGCCAATGTATCCGCTACTTCATTCCCAGTAATACCTCTTCATTCTGGGGCCCGTATGAGCCGGATGCGATTGTGACATTCCCAACAAAATGCATTTTCCTGATACATTCAAGGACCATAAGGGACTGAACTTCAAAGGAGTGCTACCTGACTATCGCTCAGTATGGCAATCTACTCATTCCGGAGACTCCTTTCCAAACTGATTTCTGCACTTAGGGAGATGGCATACACGTCCGCTTTAAAGATGCTTGGAAAACTACCCTTCGGCACAGCACGCTTTGTTATGGGGCCATTCAAATGGGTTACAATTTACATTATATGCAAAGCAAGGTCTTAACCCTGGAACCTGACTCATAATTAGTTCGAGTTATGTTATTTAGTTTAGTTCGAGTTATTTTTACGGCAGTTTTCAACTCATCTTTTGATGTACTTTGTTTGGAAAAAAGCAAGCTGAAAAGAGGGATAGGTAAGCCAATTATCCGAACGATGACTAGTTGGGGTTGTGGCACGCCGCTTTCATGCTGATGATGAAATTAAACAGGTAGTTAATATCCAAACCGGTTATCTCCGCAGGCATAATGAAACAGTGAATGCCAAGTTATCTGCATCATTGTCTCACGAAAGTAGGATGGCTGAAAAGTAGGTGCTGATATGATTCCTCTTCATTCTCCAGACAGCTGCCGAAAAATGGACTCATTCGCTTTTTTTGTTTATTTACTCCTTCTCACCTGCTCATATTAATATTAAGAGCGTTAGTGATAATTGAAATGATTATTGACTCCTATATTTAAGGAAAGATTTGATTCTAAAAGGCTATGTCCTCCTTGTATCTAAAATATTTATTAAAAAAAAATTATAAAAAAATATTTCTAATTCTCATCATGTCTGATTACCCACCCACCACAATTGAGTTCTGAGACTCTGATGCACTTAGGACACAACTAACAAACCCTTAGTCTTATTGGTTACACTCTCTGAGTTGACACGTAGTCTACCTTTCCAAGAGCAGTCCACAGGTAATCAAGGCAACCAGTTCACAGGTTCTCTTTCTAGCCAGCTCATCTGCCTAGCATTACAGTTTCCCCTGCTTTACGCATATCTACTCTGGACTGCTTACTATCTACTTTCGCATAGCTTCCCATAACTGAAATATTACAGCATTTGTCGACTAGTCATACCGTAACCATAAACATCTAATATTGAAGTAGACAACATTTGCATTTTGTCATAAAACACGGATAGTTTTCCACTAAGTTAATTAATTTTTCGCCGTTCATTTGTAATATTCAAATTTTTATCGCAAATATCGAAACAAATGCTAAGCATTTCACAGCTGCTTACGGTTACGGGGAAAAACCAAAATTCAATAAATACATACGGCTACGGTTATGGTTGCGGCATTATGGTACGGCACCAGTAATCGTTTACATATGTTGGATCAAAAGAGCTGACTACGTCG
Source organism: Anastrepha fraterculus (assembly GCA_037575425.1). NCBI lineage: Eukaryota > Metazoa > Arthropoda > Insecta > Diptera > Tephritidae > Anastrepha > Anastrepha fraterculus. Next base: position 117,888 of record JAYXIM010051136.1, read on the forward strand.
ATAAGCAACAAAAATTCAAGAGCTAAAGGATGAGATAATTCGGCACATTAACGGTATAGAACCCCAATTATGCCTTAGCGTCATCGAAAATTTGGACCATCGCATGGAGGTGTGCCGCCGAGGCCGCGGTGTCCATTTGACCAACATTTTTGTTCCATACGTAATTGAACTATACCAATATTATCATAATAAAAAGAAATGGCAATAACTTTCTAAAAAAAATTGTGTTTTATTCAAAATCCACACCGGCCCTTAAAACTTAACCACCCTTTAGCTAAGACACGGCATCACTAAGCAGTTTTAGAGGTACGCTAAAGAGGATAGCAGGTAAAGAGGGGATAGAAGATTAAAAACTCGAACTTAATCTAACAGGAGACTACTGTGGGTGGGGTTTTAGGGTTTTAGGGCGCTAGGGTTAAATTGAACTCACCATATTCGATTATTTTAACTCCAGAAATTTATAAAAGCCATTTACATCAACATTTGACTAGGGACAACTCAATTGAATTACTGTCTTATAAGAAAAATTAAATTAATTTAATTTTTGAAACGATTTTAAGGGACTTATTTGCTCTACTTTCACTCAGACAGAAGTTGATCCGTCTCATACCCACACCCTTACACACACATACTCATACACAACGTAGTTATCTAAACATTATTTTTCCAATGCCTCCCTGCCCTTCGAAACTTCCCAAATACCCTATCTCCAATTTGTTAACCCACAATAGCTTTTTTAATTAAGTTAAGAATTACTAAGCTTTCCTTTGGTGATATATCAAAAACCAACACTTCCTCAATATCCCAAATGAACCATGAAAACTTCAACACCCACTTCGTTAGGCGCCAACCTCGGCTACAACGTCAAGTTCAACGATAAATCTCATTTATCGTTCAATTCATATTCAAATCTATTCAATGTTGTTTGGTCACTTGGGAAAATATGCAAAAGGGCCAAGAGTGAGGTATTTATAATTCCTAGCGTATTTGCATTTCTATGGAATTTTGCCACAAATGGGTAAAAATGTTTTGAATTATTTTGAAGCTACCCGCTCTGGTTCGTGGTGACTCAATGACAAGCGCGCATACTTCACTTATTCACTTCACTGATTTTTTTCAATATTCTATCGCGTACATATTTATCTCTTTTCTTTTTTTCCTGCTATTTATTGCATAATTTGGTTAACTTTTTCAGTGACCTCATTAATTTTCAATCTGATCTTGATTGCTTAGCTGCACAGAAAACAGGGCAAAAGGGCATAATAAGCAAATGAGAAGGCGGAGCGTAGCATGGCATTCACGTGCTTATGCAAGCGATTTGTGCCCCAGAAACACCAAGTTGATTGTTCTGCCTCAGCCCACATCTAAGTTTGATTCCCCCAGCGTTGTTGACACACCCGTGACGAGTTGGACACTAGAGTTGCGCGAATCTTTAATAAATTGCAGCGCTACTGTGTTTCGATGGTGGATCGTCTTTGGAGGTTCGATGGCATCATTCTAGCTACAGTTGCGCATACTGAAATACAAATACCCCAATTCTTGCCAGCTGTTATAAATTTCAACAAAAAAACAAAAACGCAGATGCATGCGATTTCTTTACCCCTACTGATTTAGTTTACTTGGCAAGTAGTTTCAAAAAGTTTCAAAAGGAATTTTATCAAAGTGTGGAATAATAATTGAAATTCAAATTGATTTTGCGGAGCGAAACAATTCTTTAACCAGGAACTTAAGCGAAAATTGAATCTAGCAAATAAATCGTCATTTAGCCCACAAAGCGATTCTTGTCAAAAGCGTTCTCACGACAGTAGGTTCTACGTTAACTGAACTGAACTGAATTTATATCCGCCCACGGGCCGTACATGTATGGGGGTTGTTTATACTGATACAACAACAACAACAACAACAAGAACATGCCTGTCAAAATAACCTATCCAAGATGAGAGCAAGTACCAGAGCGCTGCGGTTTGCAGGGTCGCTTCAAGATTGCCGCGGCTATTTAAAAGAAATTTATAGAAAAAATGCTGAGAAAAAAGAACTTTGAAAACAGCCAAAAATGTACTTCAGACTACAAAGGAGAAATCATAATCGGCTACCGTGTGTTTTATTACACTTAGTGTATTTTAGTGCTCAACTAACTGTTATTGATTTCATTACAAACAACCAGCAAACGAAAAAATTTCAAAATTCTAAAATTTTTTAATTGCTCCGATTTCAATGTCCGCAACTGTATAAGCGAACAAGAAAATACCTGCCACATTCTTCATTTTTTTCATCTCTTATTTCACTTATTCAATACTATACACAACTACTTAGTCGTGTTTGCCTCAAACGTGATTTTTGCGCTCATCTTTACCGCCTTTTATGTGACTTTTAAGCTACGCGTAAGAATGTATTTTAATACGCTTCTGCTTAGCTATGTACGTACTCGTATATGCCCTCGGGCTTGATAAACAAAATTTCCAACTGAAATATTTTTGCATAGCCCCAGATTTATGATGATAAATGAGTTGCAATCAGCGCGAATGGCCCGCATTTCGACCACTTGCGCATCACTCATACCACCCGGTGTACTCGACTTGAGCGAAACAAGCAATTCGCGTAGTGCTGGCAAGCAGGCCAACTACGACTAGAAGCACGGACTTTTGCACATACGCGTTTATATACCGCCCTCTTCTTTCTTTTCATTTCATATTCTATGCCTATTTGCGCCATTCTGTGCCGTACTTTTAGGCAGATTTTTTTCCAAGGCAAAATAGATATTTTAATTGGAGATGACTGATGCGATGGCATTTTTAGTGTATGAATAGCCTAGCAAGGCCATGATGCTGCCTATTCCTTTTGGCGTTGTTGTTATTGTTTTTCCTTATAATTACGTTGGCTGTTGGGTGCTACTGCTTGACTGATCTATGTAACAGTTCAGCGACTTTTGTGCAATTTGAATATTTATAATTTGGATGGAATTGTTCAGCAGATGTTTTAGTGTGCGAAGAATTAGTAACGGGACAGCTGGGATGGGTAGCGGTAATTATGGAGAAAGTTGAAGCAAACAATAAATTTTTTATGGCATCATTTAACTTTACTAGCATAAATATTTTTCAATCGCACTTAGCTCTGAATATGAAGTCATACTTTTTAAAAATTTAGTACAGAAAAAAATAATAAAATTTATATTCACAGCAACTTTAGAACTTAATGGCAGTGTAGGAAATTAAAAATAAAATCATGAGACGCTCTTTACCAGCAACAGATTTTTCATTTTTTCACCGAAGCCGAGCCATAAATTTTTGAAGCCAAGTTTGGTCATTTTCAGAAGTTCCCGTGGGGAGAGATACCCAAATGAAGCATTCCGCTTAGGAGTTTTATATGCTTTCTTCGACTAAAAACGTATTAAATTTTTAGGTATTCTTTTGGAAAGCGAAATATCTGTAGTCGTGTAAATCAAACCATGTAACCGAATGTAAAGTAAGCGCCCTACAGAATTAAAAAAAATTACAAATATTTTTAAAACCTTTTAAATTCTTATTAATTTGAATTCTCTTATTTATTTATTTATTTATTTATTTAACTGCGGTTATATCGTTCCAACTTCATCGCAACCAACTTTCATCTTATGCTTTAAATGGGGCATTCAGAAATTTGACTCATTCCCCCTACCACTTGCTGGTCGCCTCATGCTTCTGCTTGCCCTACTCCAACACATTTAAAATAGTGCTTTTTGGCCTTTGGCATAATTCACCAGCAATTAGCCTGCACTACAAGCCATTTGTCAAATCTTCGTAAAATTTGTACTTTATTTAACATAAATTCAATTTGCTGAATCACCACGACTTGTCCATGCAATAGGAGAGGATATTAAATCAACTTCCATTCGGTAGGAATAATAAATAAATTTCCGCATAATTACGCACAAATATTGAAGTAGTGAAAATGAATTGCTTTTTTCCATGACTGCAGAAGATTTTGAACGAACACACACGCGCATACACGGGTACACCAACAGCAAGAACAATAATGGGAAACAACTTCAACCAACTACAGCCAACTATCACATTTCCACATTTAATTAAAAGGTAAAGTTTTATTGTACAAAATAAATATATACCTACACACACAAACACACTTCCGAGCTCACTCACACACATGCAGTTTGTATAGCAATTGGACAGTGAAACAAGTTTACAACAATAACAAAACATTAACAAATAAAAATGAAAAATGTACCCTAGAGGTGAGATCCGGTTATTCCGATTGGGTGTACAAGTGAACAACAACAACAAGTATAGTACTTAAATACTGCAAAATACAATGAACATCAATTTTGGTTGAAAATATGTAACATCGACTAATAATTGAAATATTGTGTTGGCTGAAGTGGATGAAGGAATGATGAAGTTCTTAAATGAAGTTGATTAAAATGGGGAGCAGGGGTGACGAGATATAAAGGGTTTTCCAATAAAAGGTGTTATTTTGAGTAGGATTGCCCTATCGAGAGATGATTAACGATTTTTATTGCCGCAATTGGATGGCATTGATCTGGACAACGTTTATTTTCAACAAGATGGCGCTACGTGCCACACAAGCAACGAAACCATTGATCTTTTACGGGAAAAGTTTCCAGACTGTGTTATCTCTCGAAGAGACGATCACAATTGGCCACCGAGATCTTGTGATTTAACATCTTGTGACTTTCTTCTTTGGGGCCACGTGAAAGAGAAGGTCTACGCCAATAGTCCAGGGTCGACTCAAGAGCTCAAGAGATGGAATTCGTGAGGCTATCGCGGACATAGGGCAGCCACTTTGCAATTCGGTTATGGAAAATTTCATGAAAAGGATATTGGCCTGTAAGCATGGTCAAGGTGGTCATTTTCCTGATGTTATTTCCACAAAGGACACGACATACCTTCCTCTTTACAATGAAATAAACATCCGATCATTTATATTAAAAAATAGCATTTGTCTTTGAATATCGAAATAACACCTCTTATTGGAAACCCCTTTGCATCCATTGTATATGGATAAGAGCTCAGCTGGAAATTTCACGTAAAAGCAGTAATTCAAAAAATATTTGCCCTCCAGATTTTAATCCATTAGTTAAGAAAAGTTGCAAGAAATAGGCAATTTTGTGTTGATCGCCTCTGAACACGGCGTGTGAAGAGTTAGGCTTTAACTGTCTACCAGCCTGGACTGCTATGCTGACTTTTTTCTTTCTATCTATCTACTTCTAATACAGCTGACCCACTTAATAGTAACTATTAGTAATTAGAAGAGGAGCTCATTTTCGTAAGCTAAGTGCCTGCTGCAGAGTTTCCTGCTTTTAAGCAGACCACTAAGCCAATGGTGAAATAATTAGAAATTTCAATAGATTAGAAATTGTTATAGACAATACTTGAAAGAAGAGTAATGAAGGGTCCCTAGTTATTTAAATGTAAGTTGGAGTCTCGCTTGCTAGCTCCTCCATTGCAAGAATGCACACGTTACAAACAAAAAAGGGCTAATGAAGAACTGGTTACGAAATTGCAGCTCTTCACTTCAGTAGATTTGGATTTCTTAAATTTTCGCTGCCTCAATCCTTGCAGTTTTTTGAAGTAGATAGCACAGCGACAACTCACTGCCGCACAGCTCACCAGCCAGCTCTGCGTTAAATATTTCGAATTTCATTACACATCGAGACACTCAACACTTCGATAAGCATTTACTGCTATAGAATTTGTAATATTGTTGTTGTTATATTTACATTTCGCGGAAATATTTTCTGAGTTGTTCGCAAAACACCTTTGATTTTAGATTTAAAATTTTTTTTATTATTTTTTGCCGTATTATAATTTTCGCTCTCCAGCAGGTTCTTCCTGGTTCCAAGTACTCCACCATATAGTTCCTTGGTATATTTCTGTGATTAAAGTCAATATATTATATATATACTTATGTATAATTGTCACTTACCGTTTTTGGGTATTTGACCGAGCTTCTTCTCCTATTTGTGGCGTGCGTTGTTCCACAAGTGGAGGGCACAATCGTTTTTGTTTTTTTTTGAGTAGCTTTTTCATGGTAGAAATACACTCGGAGGTTTGCTACTGCCTGCCGAGGGGCGATCGCTATTAGAAACAACTTTTTCTATCATTTGGTGTTTTCAAATTCGAAACCAACCTTCATTCGTAAATCGCTGTGAGCAGCCTGTGTATTTAGTCCTATGTTACTTGCTTCTGAACAACGCTGAGATGATCAAAGGTTGAGTGATGATCTTCTGACTAGATCCCAAAAATTTCTTGCCATTTATGTAATATTGTGTTGCCTGTAAAGCTAAGGCCAGATAATCTTGTGAATTTGTATTGTCAGAGCAGCTGAACAATTGGAGCCGCCAAGAGGATAGTAATGTGGTTTGATGTTTCTCAAGTTATGTGACTTAACTTTAAGCCTTTTTGATGGAACTGCCACCTACATACACACATGACTGCTGTTTTGCCAGCTCTATCGTAAATTACACGGGCCAACATGAACTTTCAGCCCAAGACGAATTCGTAAGAAGATGTTCGCTATGCTGAATCGGAATTTAAGCTCAAAATAGCCACTAGAAGTTTTCGAAGGTCTGAAGGGCTATCAAATTTTATTATATTGTTTTATTTTGATACGCGCCAGTCGCATTCTACCTGGTTCTTTTCGCGAACCAATTGGCTCATCTTTTTATAGCTCGAACTAATTTTTTGATATTTCCGCGTTGAGATTTTGCAAAGTTTTATGTATTTTTCTAAATTTTGTTATGTGAGATGCGGATTTATGTGCATGTAAATCGTATTTTTATTATTTTTTTAAATTCCACATTTTGTTTTTGCACAAATTGATTTTCTTGCTGGTCATTTTAATCCATTTCCTCCCCAGTTTCTGCCTCCCTTAACGTGTGCCTTGAGGCACGCCACTACATCTCGGCTAATTGCATAGCGTATCCATCATTTTAATAGCGGTACAATAGCAAAAACAATATGCGGATGCACGAAACGCTGAGGTGGGGGTATTTAAGCGGCCATATCCGAGCAGGTGTGGGTATGTAAATGCTGTTTGCTTTTCAAATGAGTCAATGAGCGTTTGGAGAGCACATAAATTGTGGTTATGCCGACATTGCTTGATTGTCCACGTTGCTTAATACCGTTAACTCAACCTTCATTAGATAGCGCATTTTGTGTAAATTATGAGCAACGAAAGGACACAACAAATCAGAAAACAACCAACTCAACGTGCACCAATTTTAGCCACTGCTGTCCACAAAATTCTATCATTTATCAGAAATAGCAGCAGCAGTAAGCGCAATCGACTTAGGTGACACCTCTGTGGCCGCTAACGAATCGCTCGTAGTCACCGCTGAAACTTCATTTAGTGGACATGCACATTTTAGATAAATAACTACGGAAGTATGCGCTATGGAGCAATTACTAAAACTTAAAATACAAACACAACTGCAATAAAAAGAACAACAACAGCAAAGGGAACAAAAGGCATGGAGTAACGGTGATATTAGCGCCACTCAGTGGTCACAAATTGAGTTCAAAGTCAATAGAATGGCTAGAAGCGTACACAAGCAACTGTAAATATGACACGTACACACATACATACATACACACATACATAGATATGTACACCTACATGTGTGTTTGTTTAAAGTTGCAAGCAACAAAAAGTGCTGTGGCTTTCGTTTATTGTTTTTGCTGCCATTCCCGTCATTACTGCTTTCCTTTGGCATTTGTGTTTCCCTTCATTTTTTATTTTTATTTTGTGTTTTTTTTTTTTTTTGTAAATATTTGTCGACGACATCCTTGCGTCATAGCATCCACAAATAGCATTCAAACATGCAATGCCAGTTGCAGCGGGACTTTTGGTAATGTCCAGCGAGGGAATGGAATTTCCGTGCAAAAGTGAAAAAAGCTAGAAAAGTGTCGGAATTATGTGCTCGAAAATGTCTGAAGCATATTTTTTTGTTGAAAAATGCCACTGAGTGAAGAAAATCGCGCATTAGCGCCAACTATAAAACAAAAAAGTCAACGAAAGTAGAATATTTACAAACAGTGACGCAAATGTGCTTTAGAAATATTTATAAGCAAGAAAAGGAAAAAAGGTGAAATTCCAAGCCAGGAGCAATTTCTGTATACAAAAAATATGTCGCGTTTACAAAACGACTTAAAAAGTTAATTTAGATGCTTTCCATTTCAATTCAAGCGGGCTATTCGGGTCATGTTCTTCGATTTCGATGTAACTCAAATATATTGCTCTCTGGTCAAAATAATGAGACACGTATTTTTTTGTTCGCCCGAACAAAATTTTTTTCAAGAGTTATCGGCAAATTTGTTTTTCGGCTCAAAATCGATTTTTTTAAATTATATAAGAAAAAAACTTTTTAGTCGAAAATCAATCGATTTTAATGATTCTGGGTTCAAAATGATCGTCATTACTTACACAAGCGACTTCATGTAGAAACAATTGCAAAAAAGTAGTTGAAAATTTTCTATTTTGCAAAAAAAAAAACAGGGTGAAACAGGTTTTTGCTCAAAAATTTATTACTCAAAAACCACTCATTTTAGCTACTGGGTATTCAGCTCAATTGAAGTTGGAGGTGTCCTCTTGATTTGGAAAAAGTTATAAAATAAAAAAAAATACACTTTTTGAAATATTAAATTTCGGAAAAATGTCAATTTTTATCCTTTTGTGCTAAATAAAAAGTTTTCAACTACTTTTTTGAAATTGTTTCTACATGAAGTCACTCAGGTAAGTAATGACGATCATTTTGAACCCAGAAATTATTAGAATCGATTCATTTTTGACTAAGTTATGAGCCTTAAAAAAATGTTTCTTATATAGTTAAAAAAAATCGATTTTGAGCCGAAAAACAAAATTGCCGATAACTCTTGAAACAAATTTGTTTCGGGCGAACAAAAAAATACGGGTCTCATTATTTTGACCAGAGAGCAACATATTTGAGTTACATCGAAATCGAGGAACATGACCCGAATAGCCCGGTTGAATTGAAATGGAAAGCATCTTTAGTCATTCAGTAGGTATACATTTTGCATAGAAATATACTAATAGACAGGTGGGTAGATAAAAGTGGCAGTCAGTCCTTAAACTCCCGTGGACCGTTGCCAATCCATTTTGTGGTGCTTAGCAGTTTTCCGTTTACTCCTCGTTGAATCATTCCATTTTACGTACAAAGCCATTGATTTGGCTGACACTTATATCCCTAAGGTCATGAGTATCAGCCAAGAACGATAAGCCAAAGTATCTAAAGCTAGCGGCATACCACGCAGGACAGTGACGAAGAAGACGTCGAACAGACTCCTCCTCCTCCGCATTCTTGTAGCTTCTTCAGTAGTCAAAATGAGAAGTGCAATCTTTGAGCATATCGACCTGTAATCAAAACAACTAACATAGAGATATTTTATAGAGATTTAAGACTGAAAAATATACCCACAGGAGCTGAAGTAGTGACCACTTTACAAATTGAAGAAACAGGAAATGAAAGGCAATAAGATAGAATGTTCAAGAAGTAAGTTTGTTCATTGCATGCACTGTTCTTTCTGGAACAACATGTGGATTTTCAGTATCCCAAATGCAGCAGTTTTGCTTGTGAAAATGTACCTAACGGTTCATGCTGATTTTTTCACACACATTTTGGTCATTATCAATTCCTAGAGTGCCAAGTTGGAGTATAGAGCCACAACGAGCTTCTTCCGTTCCGGTATGTTTTGCGCCAATTCCTTAGCTCCATTTCAGCTAAGGCGAATGGATGGTATTCCTCGCCTGCAACTTCCTTGGGGGTTCCAGTCAATCGCGAGAACTTCTAGTTGCACTGGCTTCTGTTGCATCCTGGCCCATTGCACAGTATTGGGGAGGATATTCGATGAACACACCCTTGTCTTACATCTGCTGGTACTTTAATTCTGTCACCCAGAAGATTTTCATGCATTATTCGACAACTTGTATCTGTGCAAAGGGCTTCAACCAGTTGAATCAGTTTGATAGCGTTACAAATACCTGCGTAGTGTATAGCACCAAAGGCTTTTTAAAAGTCTAGAAAGACAAGGTCAGGTGAAGTCCTCCACTTAACTGACTGTACAACAATAACTCGGACACTGCCGATATAATCGATGTACTACTGTGGGCAAAAAGTAAGGTGACTTTATTTGTCAAACTTCGCGGGATTAAAATTTCGCTCTAGTTATTATTTTCATGAGTCGGCAGCACTATTAATAACATCTGGGCCAACTTTCATGTGAATGTGATTATCAGTAATATATTTACGCTTGCGTTTACCAAACGACCAAGAGTGCATTTTTCGATTTTTACAATGACTTTGATTTGATTGAGCAGAGAAGTGCCATCAAATTTTGTTTGCGGAATGAAATTTCGGCTGCAGAAACGTTTAGCATGTTGCAGAAGGCATTTGGTGATTCGACCATGTCGCAGAAAAATGTTTATAAGTGGTACAAAGACTTCAAAGAGGGTCGAGAACGTGTTGATGACTTGGAGCGCTCCGGACGACCATCGACGTCAACAGATGACCAACACGTCAATAAAGTGAAGGAGTTAGTGTTCAAAAATCGTCGGTTGACTGTTAAAGACCTTACTGATATGATCGGAATATCAGAAGGATCTGTGAAAACCATATTGAAAGACCATTTGGGCTTACGAAAAGTCAAATCTCGTTTGGTACCGAAAACTCTCAATTTCTTGGAAAAAAGTCGTCTTGTGTGAAACAATGCTTTCAGACTATGAAGACAAGCTCAAATGCATCATTACGGGAGATGAGACTTAAATTTATGCTTACGACCCTGAAACAACCAACCAATCAAGCGAATGTCGTGCTAAAGCGAGGCCAGACTGAAAAGAGCACGTCAAAGTCGTTCAAAAATAAAGGTCATGATGACAGTTTTTTTCGATTTTCGTGGTGTGGAGCACTATGAATTCCTTCCACCTGGCCAAACAGGAATATTATTTGAGCGCTATGCGTCGTTTACGTGAAGCAATTCGTCTAAAAAGACCAGAATTATGGGCCAACAACTCTTGGTTTTTGCATCACGATAATGCACCGTCTCACACTGCACTCGTTCTTCGTGACCATTTCGCCAAAAATTCCACGCATATCGTTTCGCAACCACCATATTCACCTGATTTGGGTCCGTGTGACTTCTGGCTATTCCCAAAACTCAAGAGACCACTCCGGGGAACGCGTTTCGAGTCGATTGAGGAGATAAAAGCTGAATCGGAGAAGGTACTGATGGCTATACCGGAAATGGACTATTTGGCATGTTTGGGGGATTGGAAAAATCGTTGGCATAAGTGTATTTCATCGAGAGGAGATTATTTTGAAGGGGATGATTTTACAACCAAATTCACCTTACTTTTTGCCCACGGTCATTTCAGAACACCGCCTGCTCCTGTCTGAGTTTTGGTTGCAGTACCACATTAAGTCTTTTATTTTTTATTTGTGCGATTATTTTATTGATCACACAGAGCGAGGTTATGCCTCTCCAGTTCTTGCATTCTGTAAGACCACCTTTATTAAGGGGGGGGGTCACAAAATCGAAATTTTTTTTCTTCACTCATCTTATAGTAAATCATTTCAAGAATGTTGTGTCAAAATTTTAAGTGGATCGGAGCAGAACTCTCAAAGTTATAGCCTTTGTAGGCACTCTACCTCGAATGCGGAGCATCGATAATTTCTCAGTCATTTTTTCAAACGCGTTTTTCCCGAAACGACTTCTTAAAAGTCGGTGCCAATCACAACTCCGAAACTATTCAACCGATTCTTTACAAATTTGGCACACGTTTTCTAAATCAAAAATACCTCCCCCCTACACTGTTTTTTTTTTTATTTTTTGTTTTTTAAGGTTGCTTTTCACTTACAAATATGGCAAAATTTTTCGCCAAAAATGCTCGTTTTACGTTTTTTTGCCACCAAAACTACAAAAATGAAAAAAAAAAAAATTGATTAATGTAGGGGGGAGCATTACGTCATACTTTAACTGAAAAATTTTACTTTTTTAGTTTCAGATGATTCTACGACGAATGCCGATTGGCACCGCAGAGCACCTCTCGAGAAACATATCTCCAAAAATACTCTGTCATGGGCTTATTTGTCAATATTTTATTATTAATATTTTTTAAAAACTTATTGAAAAGATGTACAATAACATGTAACTGATTTTATTAAAGCATCTTAAGCCATATTTCTGTAAAAAATTCACAAAAAAAGTGTTTTTTTTTAGCGCTAAACCCTACCCCCCTTAAGGAGCTTCGCAATCGCACCTTCTTTCAGTTCATCAAGCAAACTACAGGTGCCCAGTATTCTAAAACAAATGGGTGTATCACGCTCACTCTGGCCATGTGATCCGCTTTCAGCATTTTTGTCTAGAAGTTATCTTGTCCAGGAGCCTCGCTGTTCTTAAGAGGCTTTACAGCTGTAACAACCTAAGAGATACTTGAAAGGTCCGTCGGAATGTCAATTCTTTCCTCATGCGTTGTCCACTGGCATATTTTTCCATCATCACCAAATGATTCAGAAAGCATGTCTGCATAATATTGTGCTCGAGGGATCTTCTGAGGATGAAAAAATATCAGCTCTCAAACTTTGGAGGTATCCTCACGAGGTATGTATGACGTGCGACTTGGAATTACCTCAAATCGTTTTTGCGCCAGCATTTTCCCCTTATCTGCTCTGCTCTCGCAGGACAAAGATGTAAGCATCTCGGTTCTCGTTTCTTTTCTACGTCTGCTGTTGAACTTCATCACCAGCATTAAGCGGCTAACACAACCGCAAATCAGTTGGCGTTCGTAATCCACATATACTCAACCCCTCCTCCTTCCCTCCACCCTCTTCTCTCTCCCCTTTCATCCAATCGGTTTCCTTCAGCTCTTTTCCCTTGCAATAGCATCACAAAGGCATCTTATATTGGGTCCAGGTGACCAATTTTTGCTGTTGCCTGTGGTGTAATGAACACTGTGCCAGCATTTCTTAGAGGCAAGAAGAGGCTATCTTCTTTGCTGTTTCATGCAAGTCTCTGATACGGTTTTCTACAGCGGCTACGTCAGCTTCTTGCACTAAGTCTTCCGTCCATTGCCGTTTATCGCTTCTAGCGCTACGTTTTACTTCTCGATCGATCTGACTAATCTGAATTTCCGGCGCTGCGTCTTAACGTTCGACGTAGCATCGCTCCATGTATAAGTTTTCCAGAGACTGTAGTTTCAACCGCCTGAAAAACCAAAATAAAATTTAATAGATCCAAAATATTTAGTTGCTGTCAAAGATCTGCACTTCTCTATATATAAAACCTTCTTATACATTTATTTATATACGAAAGTACTTTCATATATGCATTTACAGTTAATTATATATCAATTTCAGAAAATTAAGCAAACGTAGTTTAGCCTGAAGAAAAACGTGAACTCAACCTATTTCACCTCTAAAACCAAAGTCACAACTTTAGCAAAGTTATTTTTTTTTTATTGTGCAACTATTTCTCATATGTATGTGTATGTATGACAGGATTTTTCCATTTCCACTAACACATTTTCCGTATCTCACAGCAGTTGCTTGTTAGTGTGGCTGGCACTTTAATAATCGCATTTCTTGATTTGTCGTCGGTTGATATTTTTACATTTCTCTATACAGAGGCCATTCCTATACAAGCTTGTACCCATGTATGCACGAGTATGTATGTATGAATGTATCCATGTATGTATGTATGTCGGTATGTGGATAAGTGAGTTGATGACTTGACTAGTTATGTAGTTTTGAGGTTGGTGAGTTGGCTGCTTGGCTTGTTGGCTTGTCGGCAGGTCCTTCGGTTGATTGTTTGGTTTGGTGTTGTCACCAATTTAGATTGCAACAATTCTATTTGCGTGTCTCGCGTCAATTTGAGTGTCAAATTTAAATTGCCAACAACAAAAACATCAACACACAGCAAGTGAAAATAAAAACGATGAATGACAGCACAAGGACAACGATGTGGCAGTAGAGCACAGGAAGCGAAATAAGTCAAAGCACACATCCACACACACACACACTGCGAAACAATGCGCATTAGAGTCAAACGCAAACATAGAAGTTGAACAAAATAATTTTCACCGCAACCAACAACGACAACGCAAATATGAAAGCAACAGCGAAGTCAGAACCAAAGTCATAGCGACAACGACAGCAACAATCGTCGCTGACATTTGGGTGATATGAAAGACCGAGAGGGGCGCACACGAGCGCATACACTTCATATGCCATTGCATGCAAATGTGGTGTGTGTGTTTGTGTGTACGCAATATATCACACGTAGTTCTATTGCGACTTGGGTTCACTTCCGCAGTAGTTGGCTAAGTTATTGGGCTTCGAAGGCCTCTCCCCAACACCACCACCACCACCACCTCTGTGGGCGAGGACGTACACCAGCTTATACCGACATATGTACATATGTATGAGTGTGTAGGTAGGCAAGCAAGCATGCATATACCGGCTTGTGCCTTTGCGGTATGGTGCCTGGTCCTACCAGTGCACCCAAGCACGGCGCGACTAGCCTGGCTGTCACTACTATGCTCCACTTGAGCTGACTTGAGTATTCTCACTTGACAAGCATGACAGTTGGCAGTTAAAATCCGATTTTTCCGACTTCTCGATTTCTCTACCCTCACCCATGGCAAATGCTTCATATTTAGTAGCTGGATGGCAATGTAACTACAGCAGCAACAACGAATGAAAAAAGCAATATGTTCTCGTATGCTTGTATGTATGTGTGTGCACATGTAGTTCGTAATAGAATGTTGTATAGCGTTGGAAAACGCAACGATAAGAACGTCAATAATGGCGAAAGCGGAAGCATTGCTTACGATAAACTCTATTGGGAGCGTCGTACCAACCTGAGTGGCAAGTTTTGCGCCAGCAAGTGTCGAAAAACTATGAAAATGCAATAAGCTTGAAAAGCTAAAGAAAAAGACAAAAGCAAAATTGAGGCAAATTGAAATTTTCAAAACAGAAAAAAAATGTGTAGCGACGCTAAATGATTGGGGGCTGGGTGGGCTGCGCAGATATGCGAAAGCAATTTCTACTTTTCTTATGTCACATTCAATTACATTTGTAA
The DNA here is from genome assembly GCA_037575425.1 of Anastrepha fraterculus. NCBI lineage: Eukaryota > Metazoa > Arthropoda > Insecta > Diptera > Tephritidae > Anastrepha > Anastrepha fraterculus. Next base: position 132,995 of record JAYXIM010051136.1, read on the forward strand.
TATGTGGCAGCACTCTGTGGGAAAGCAAGTGATTCTCAACAAAATTGCATGAATTTGAAACCCTCAAAAGCGTTTTCAGGATTTTCCTTCTCAACTTCTCGTGCTGGTTATGCGCATATCGCCGCTCCACTAGCCACTTGTGACTGGCGATCTGCGACTGGCAACTGGCAACTGGCGGCTGGCGACTGGTGTCCAACTCGTATTACACTCCCAACTATGGTGCAAATGTAATTGTATTACCAATTGTCCAAGTTGGCCGTTATGGCAGCTGGTTGTCCATAATGGCTGCTGTCCAATGCTTTGCCTCTTCTTCATATGCCTCACTTTTCAATTTGCATAAAAATTATTGGTCACTTCTGTTGGCGTAAATTGATTTGGCAGTTGCATGTGTGTATGGGTATTCGCAGCCAAATTTGCATATGCAAGTCATTGCTGACACTAATTGATGGGAAAGGATGTAAGCGAGTCTCTGTGGACTAAAGGGCATCAAAAAAAGAAGTAAATAAAAAAGTTTTAGTACGTTTTTCTGAAAATATGAATGAAGTTGGCTTTAATAGTGACCTCAACTTTTAGACAACTTTTCACATTAAAATGTCAAATGCTTATATTATCGCAAGGGTCGCCTATATTTGCTTGTGCAGTGCATTACAAACTCACTCACATATTTAACAAGGACTTATTTAAATACTTCTTGTTTCATTTTATGACAAAGTGCTTCAAATGGGCTGCTATTGGGACAACACAGGACCTGAAATATTTATGAATGTATAAGAAAGCTAAAAAATTCATATTTACCGTTATCTTGCTACACTGGCAAACCTGAAATTCATCCTAAACATTTATGGGTATTATTATTCAGCTAAAAATAATTTTAAAAATAGTTTAAATACAACTTTTTTAAAGATGTGAAGTTGCAAACTCTAGCGAAAATCGTAACTTTAAAACTTTATAAAGCAGCCATTTTTAACTGCCCGGACTTGGTTCAACTTCACTGATAGTTAATAACTAAAATGAGCTACCATTTAACTAAAAAAAATCGGACACTTGAACTAACATTTAAAAAAGGAGGCGTAGAAGCAAAAAAAATATTTCTTTCTTTAAAATCGAATATCTCAAAAACAGTTTAGTTCTGCAAAGCAAAATATCTAGAATAGGCCCTTAATCAATTATAAAGTCCTTAAGTGTTTAGAACGACTTTCCTATGCGTCTACGCATCGCACGATTCTGGGTAGTCACTTCAGCAGCACGTGGTTCAAATACCACGAACTCCTCGAAGAAAACGAAGATATCACGTGGCAGAGTCAATAGTCCTAAGCAGTCAATATCCCTTTTAGACACATGGAAAAAGTGCTTGCAAAAATGTAAAAAATTTTGGTCAAAGCCATTTTTTTAAGTTTAACCCTACAGTAGTCGCGCCCCTGAAGCTGACGTAATTGGTCGCGCGGTCTACATATGTAATCCATTTTAAAATTAAAAAAGCAGAAGATAAATATTTAATTCTTCCATTGCTTTTGTTTTAAATACTCTTGTTATTGTTTAATTTATTAATATTAACCAAAAATAACATATATAAACTTTCTGTTTTTACATAAAATAAATAAAAACCAAAACTTCATTTTTTAACAAAAAATTAAGATACTTCACAAAAGTGTAAAATATATATAAAATAACCAGAAGATAATTGAGATGTTTTAATTGTTTTCGAATCATGACGAGCATACAGTCTTGGAATAATCAGGACAAATGCGTTTATTGCAATCGTTACACACTTTACGGGTGCTTTTATTACGCGCCCTTCCACAATCGTAGTAACGACCGACGTAGTTATTGTGCGTTGGACCTTGATGATTTACAACTTGTGGAAGATACCGGAAGTCTTTTATTTTAAATGTCAGTGTTCTAGGTAGCGTGGTAAGTGTTAATCTTTGGTGAGCCAGTGCTTTCATCCAAGACAAGGCTAAGTCTATGAGAAAATCACGCCTTTTGACAGATTCATAGTTACTGTTTGCAGTGTAAATGCATAATGTGTTGAGAGCACTGAGGTTTACAAGATTATAGAACTTAGTCAGCGGCCACCTTCTCGAATTCCTAGATACGTCATAAAGGGAACACATCTTGTCAACCAGATCAACGCCATTTTTAGTGCGATTATAGTATGTTATTATTTCCGGCTTTCGTTGATCTCCGGTGTAAGAATCAATCGCTGTATCGTTGTGCATTGTAGACATGGCTAGTACTACTTTGTTGGCTTTTGGCACATAAGAAACCAGAGTATATGGAGAGTGGAATCCAAATTTTGAGGAGCATATTGGATTGCCTCTAGCTATTCTAAATTCCCGGGGAACTTCTCTTTTATCTTTTCGAACGGTAGCAACCATCGTAATTCCATTATCAAATAATTCCTTTGCAATTTTCAGAGAGGAAAACCAATTGTCCATAGTTATATTGATATGTCTATTCAAAATTGGTTGCACCATTCTCATCGCGATATCAAAACTCTCGTTGCTTAACCGAAATGGACCTTCGGTTTGTTGGCCGGCGTAAATTTCTAAGTTATAGGTGTTGATCATCTACAAGTGCAAAAACTTTCAGTCCATACTTAGCAGGTTTACTTGGAATATACTGCCGAAAAGAACAACGCCCTCTGAAGGACAAGAGTTGTTGGTCCAAAGTCATTTCAGCAGAGTAGCATACATATGTAAATATTATCAGAAAAGTTCCACAAAATTTTAAAATGAAAAAGTATGCCAAAAGTCCACTTTTCTTTACAAAGTATAACTAGCTATTAGCATAAAACCTAATTTAAAATACTTACGTAATCGGTCGCGCGGCATACATACGTAGACCATGAATTTCACGAACCTCTAGCGACACAACTGCATGCGACAATTAACAGCGGAACACTGAGAGTGACTCTCTATATGTTAGTTACAAGTAGCAAAAATCCCAAATGAAATCGATGCACGATTTTCAAGAAATTTAAAATTTAACAATGGTGGATTACATATGTAGACCGCGCGACTACTGCAGGGTTAAGATAAAACCAGGTTGATTTTAAGTTGATCTACCACGTTCTTATCCTTCACAACTTTCCAGGACTAGTAAAAGTTACACATTTTATAAAAATTCACGCAGAACTTTACTTCTTTCACGAAAAAAATGAAAACCACATGCTTTTAAAAGGAGAGAGTGATATAATTTTTGAAAGGGATATACTAGGTTGTGCAATAAGTTTTGCGATTTGATAAGAAAAACACAATTTTATGTTTTCAAATACACTCGTTCCAACGAGATTCCAAATTATGAATTCCATTCCTGATGTGAGGATCTGAAAGGGCTACAAAATCCACTTTATCCTTTCGAAAACGCTCTAAATGTTGAGAAAGTCGCACTCAAATGTGTTTGTATTAGCGAATGCGGCACCCATTGTGAAGACAGCTTCCTGAAACCTAGTATTTCAGTCCAAATATTGCTTACACTACCCAACGAGATGCCTGGAGCTTCTACTAAATCTCTTCCAGTCACTTGCCGATTTTTCAATAACATTTCCTACATTTTTTCTACTATTCCTGGTGTTGTTGCTGGTTTTGGATCGTCTTTGACGTGGATCGTCTTCAAGGCTTGTACGACCACGTTTAAATTCAGCAACCCATCTTTCTACTGTACTAATTGATGGGGAAAAGTCCTTATACACATTCAACATTCGTTCATAAATTTCCTTCGTTCATAAATGAAACTTCGCTTACGTTCATTTGAAGAGTATACCAACAAAACAAAAAAAACTTTAGCCTAGTAGCAACGCCCTCTCTTATCGAACCGAAGAGGTAAGGTTAGGTTAGATATATCTGGCTTATCTGAATAGATCTCGCATAGACCCCAAGGGTCCGTAGGGCTACCAGTGTTGTTGAACTCGCGGTAAACGGGTCTTGGCAAGTTTTATTAAACAACTAAACTTTTTTCAGTAATATCCTTCAGCGGTGAAAAGTACGAGTATATCGATATCAAGCAGTTGTAACGAGTTCTGCTTAGAGCAGGGCAATGGCAAGGGAGGTATTCTAATGTACTTCTTTCTTCTTCGCATAAGTTACACGCGTCGTTCTGGGGCAATCCCATTTTAGCTGCGTGATATGGAGTGAGACAATGCCTCCTCAGTACTTCAATCAATATTTACATTCCTTCCTTTGGAGCGGTAGAATAAAGTGGGTTGTTTCGTGTTGCAAGTTCATAGCATTATTTTGGCAATCCAGTGGGAGGTCGAGACTTTCCATATAGGCTGTGCTTTCAGAGTTGATTCCTCGTCTAGTTCTGTCTTCAAAACTGAGAGTGAGGGATGTATGTTCGACGTACTCATTCTAGGCAAGCGGGCGCCTGCCTTAGCAAGCTTGTCAGCTCTCTCATTTTTCTCTATTATCTGGGGCCTTGTGACCGTTCCATTCCCGCAGAGTTCGTCTATTTTGGACCTACAGTTTTTAACGCATTCCGAGTTAGTCATTACAGCCAGTATTGCTTTAATAGCAACTTGACTATCGATGAAGTTGTTTGTGGGAATATCGGGGGATTTATACCAACGCTAATTCAGCGCCTTTGGTTATAGCATAGATCTCAGCTTGAAATATGCTACAGTAGTTAAGAAGCCTGAAAGACTTTTGGAGATCCAACTGCGGGCAGAAGACAGCCGCTCCTGCTTCTACCCTCGAATTAGTTCAAAACTGAAGCGGTGGTGGTAAAAAATATAATGGATTTTTTTACTCTTAATTAATTGGAAAGTAAGCTCGGTTATTTATTAGACGCCTTGGAGTCCCTGTTCAACTGATTTTATATTTTATTATCTCCTGAATTCCATTCAAAGCATGTATGATTAGATTTTCCGCACAGAATTTTATCTCGCTTTCTCCATTTCTCAATGTATGTACAAAGAGAAGTTTTCGAATAATCTTCTCCACAGTAACCTTATCACCATAAGTAGCTTTGTAAAGTCCAAGGCATTGAGCAATAAAATTCAAAGGTACATATGTATGTAAGTTTATATGAGTGTTAGAACTACATTTCGCTCTTTTACGACTCCTTTTTTACGAGCGTAAAAAACCATTTTATAAATCATTTGAAACCTATTCGAGACGCTTCGCTAGCACGTTAACCACCTGAAATAGGCACATCGCAGCTCTACGCAGCAAACACTCACCCTCCGCTCAACTACAAACCGCTTTGGCTGTCAACTCAATTGTCATAAGTGTCACGGCAGGGAAATTTCCGAACTAAAGTGAACTAAGCAAGTCGAGTGAAAAATATCGCGGGGGTATATCAGGCACTGATGGTAGTATGAGTTGTTTTTGCTGTTGTGTCACTAAAGTGTATTGTATTTTTCATATTTCTTGTTGTTACTGTTGCAAGCGTTTAGGCTAATTTAAATATTTAAAACTTCCCATGCCTCTGGTGATCTATTAAACATTTGTCTTTTATTGTTTTTTATTTTTATTTTTTTCATGCCTTATCACTGGTGGCATTTACAAAATTTTTTTATTTTCATTTTTATGTTTTCAGTATTTTTCTTAATCCAGTGCGACTTTTATGTATTTTTTTATTATTTTGTTACAGCCATTCGAAATTTAATGCGCATTACTATTATTTACAAAAACAGATACGGAGCGATAGCAACCGCCCTTAATTTGTATGCGCATAAGTGAGATTGTGTATATGTATTAGGGCGGGTCGATTTAAAAATCGCTCATAGCTCTGTGAAAATCGTATTCTAGGGATCAAAATAAGAAACTTTTCCGAAGGAACTATACCTCTAAAACGAATTCTGATGTCCCCCAATTTGGGTCGAACGAAAAATCCCACTTTGACCCATTTAGAGTGCTCCAATCGAGTCCAAATGTATGACCGACCCCCAATAATTTTGGACGGCCGATCCACCCATGCCAAAGGCACACCCCGTGGAACTCCCCTGGTGGGTTCCCCATACAATCATTTCAAAATATCACCATTTTTGGCCTTTACATGAGAAAAGAAACTAAAAAGTTCGACCCAAATTGGGGGACATCAGAATTCGTTTTAGAGGTATGTTTCCTTCGGCAAAGTTTCTTATTTTGATCCGTAGAATATGATTTTCACAGAGCAATTGGCGATTTTTTTGCCTCCCCACAAATCGACCCGGCCTAATATGTATGTATGTGTGTATGTATGTAGGCTTGTAGCTTAATTCTGCAGCTATTAAATTGCGCTGACAATCATTTGGTAATACAAACGATACCAAAAGCCCCATAACTAGAAGCGAACGAAACATTTTCCGGTGATTTCCCAACGGCCACTGGAAGCGTCACAAAAACACTTATTTTGTAGTTTTTACAATTTTACGACTCCATCTTTTCACTTTACACAATTCTCCCAGATATTTTACAACTTTTTTGTTCAATTCACTTATGCAAGGATATGAGCGCGATTTGTATGCATACATACATACATACATAAATGCGTAAATAAATATGTCTAACGCCCAAACCGGAAAGAAAAGCAAAGAAAAACGAAGCGCAAAGGAAAGGCAGAAAAAACTGCAATAAAATTAATCCTTTACCGCTTTATGAATGCCAAACTGTTTCTTATACAAAATATTTTATTATTCTACTTTTATTATCACTTTTTTCTTTCTTCTTCTCTTCGAATTGAGTCACGAAGATTTGGTATTTACGAGCGTTAAGCCCCTTCACAGTTATAAAAAATTCCAAAAAGGGTTTGTAGTGCGTAATTCAATGAAGGCGATTACGATTGTTTAACGATTTCAAATCTAATAGGGAAAATAAATGTCTTCACTTTTTATCAACTTCTTTCGGCAGCCAAATCGGATTTCATGAGAACGTAATTGTCAAAATTCAAGGAACTCGGAATTTGCGTTGTGAAATTTAGAACAGGGATACGGATTCAGGAAGAAAGTTTGGTGAGTAGATGTGCTTTCTCTCTACATCCAATTTTGTTTATGACTAACTTTTTTATTTAAATGAAAAAAGAAAAAAATGGTTTAAGTGATGGACATCTTCATTTTGAACTTAACGAGCTCCATTGCTTGGCTCCATTACTTTCCTTCTATTAAATGGATTCTAGCAAATCGGAAAAGCCTTTTATTTATTCGAAATAAAAACCTACGAACGCTTTTAAACGCTCAAGAAGCTTATAAGGAATAAAAAATATTAAAAGTTCTAAGCTCTTGAGTGGAAATGACTGAGCTCAACCGTAAGAGATTTTCATACTAAATTTGAATTTGATGGTCGCTGCTCGTAGTTTACTTTATTATTTGTTTCTTTTATCTTAATTTCATTGCTTCTTATGGTTTAAGTTTTTGTTTTTAAGCCTTTATTATTAAATTTTTATTCTTTAATTTTTATTTTTAAATATTTAAAATTTCTGCTTTTAAATTTTTAGTTAAAACTATCATTATTTTATTATTGTGTAACAAATGAAATAGTTTTTACAAAAGTATTAAAGTTTAATTTTACGATAATTCCGTGCATTGAATTGCGCTAAATTTAGTTGTCTGCGCGAGTGCTATTCTTCGAGATTTAATCGTAGGCAAATGGCTTAAAAGACAAATATTTTGCGAATTTGTGAACATGTAAATTTGTTTTTTTTTAGGTACTATTTTAGAATGAATTATAATTTTAAGTGCAAACTTGGAAAATTTGTTTTGCGTTATTTGGAAGACGCCAACGAATTTCAACTCATTTTGTTTTTCATTAATAACTGCGACACTGCTCAATAAGCCCAGGAAGTTTCATTGTAAAGTAGGAACAAAATTTGAGGGACTGTTTTTCAAAAATGACAAACACAAATAATATCTATTTTCCAAAATGTTTAGCAAAAATAAAAATAATTTTTTTTTAAACCGTAGTTTATCCTACAACAATAAGAAAATTGAGTATTAAAAAGTTTAAAAATTGAACAAAAGCTTTATATAATTAAATATTTGTGTCCAACAATTTTTTTAAATAGCGTAGTTTGTCTTTAAAAATTAAAAAAAAAATTAATTAAATGTATCCTACAAAATTAAAAAAAAAAAATGTATATTAAAAAGTTTTAAAATTAAAAAAACATTAATAAAAAAATGTATTTAATTAAATATTTTCATCCCAAAATTTTTTTAAAAAGCGTAGTTTATCTTTAAAAATTAAAAAAAAAAATTAATTAAATTTATCTTACAAAATTAAAAAAAAAAAATATTATTAAAAAGTTTTAAAATTAAAAAAACATTAATAAAAAAATGTATTTAATTAAATATTTTCATCCCAAATTTTTTTTAAAAAGCGTAGTTTATCCTACAAAATAATATTAAAATGCTAAAAATTAAAAACAAAAACGCTTTGTTTCATTGAACATTTATTCCCAAAAATGTTTAGCATAAATAAGATTATTTTCAAAATTTTCTAAAAAAAATTTGTTTGCAAAATTTTAATATTAAAAAGGTTAAAATTAAAAAAAAAGCTTTATTTAATTAAAAATTTGTTCCCAAAAATGTTGAGCAGAAATAAATTTTTTTCTTGAATGCGTAGTTTGTCCTAAAAATTAAAAACACACTGTTTTTTTATTTTTAAAAAATTTAAATTTAAATAAAAAGAACCTTGCAAAATTAAATTTTGTTTAGTATTAAAAAGTAAGTAAAACAGTTAAAATCGGCCGAAACTCAGTCCGGTTCGGCTACGGCTTCAAAGTGAACTGAAATTCAAAGTACGAGACAGAAAAAATAATAATAGAACGCGTACAAAAGACATTTCTTAAATGCCCCAGACCGTTAAATTTTTCAGTCACATTTCCCTCTTTTAACTCCGCTTGACTCATTAATTGGATTAAAGTCGCTTGAGTGCAGAAGGTCGAAACTATCCCTATTCTCTGTGTTTAATGTTCTTCAAGGCGACGTTGCTATTGCTCCGGCTCTTGATATTTTTCCACAAATGGAGGATCTACAGTTTTATGCCGCCTGCAAACGGCAGATGGTTTTTTATTAAGAGCTTTTACATGGCAAAAACACACTTGAAGGCTTGCCATTCCCTGCAGTGGAGCGACCTCTAAACTTTATATCAATTAGTGTGGCATGCACGGAGATTCGAGCTTTAAATACTGAGTAAATACTCCCAGGTTATACACATGTAATAATCTTAAACTCACTAACTTTTGCGCACCTGAAGTTATGCCTTCAAAACGAGTCAATGAGGCTGCTGCCTATATGAACTAATCCACTGAATAATGAAAGGTTCTCATTTCCGCACATATTTCATATAAATACCAGTTCCGGTTATCTGGATACCGCCAAAAGCAGGAGGTTCAATTTAAAAAAAATTTAAATACAAAAGTCTCTAAGCAAATACCACTACGATATGCCCTCAAAAACAATCAAAACCTCTTCTGTCTGTGCGGCGAATTAGAAAAGTAATTTCGCATTTAAAGTTAATTTTTGGGCACAGAACTTTTTTCATTTGTTGGCCTTCGAATAAATATAACTATACCATTTAAAATCAAAAATATTTTTAATAATTCAGTATTCAACATTTTAAGGGGGAAAACAGGTGCCTTTAATTGTATTACGGAAAGTGTAATTTAAGATTTATGACTGAGAGTACAAAACAATTCTGGTACATTGCACTTTGGCGTCTTCATCTAAAGCTCCAGCTGTGTGCCAGTACCATCTAAATTACGCAGTGAAGTCATAAAGCACAAACGCCAAATCGGATTGGTATGCATGTATGTGTGTGTATGTATGTATGCACATAGATATGTATATACAGTAGTGGAATAAAATTTGGAATATCTTTCGGTAAATTGAGCAACCAACAAAGCCACTGGATACTAAGTTTGAATTTTTCATTCAAACCCTCTCCTTGTATTTTAACAAATTACCTATACATACATGCATATAAGCTCGCACTTACATACATACAGATATTCCCGTATTATCCTGGCGCATAATGCGCCCTACAACTGGGTTCATCATACCTTTTGTGATTGATTGGCGCATAGCAAATTGAAAGCAACTCAACCCCAACTTAAGCAGCAACATTAGCAGAAACGAGGCAGTAGCACCCTCGAAGTTGTAGTTGTATTGCCACATGCATATGTATGTGAGTATAGCGCCGTTGTTACGAGTGTGGCGAGCAAAGCATGAATGACTGACGCGTAGATGGGCGTTCATATCGACGATTGTCCATCAGAAAATTGCAAAACTGTTGCGCAGTTCAACTACAAATTTCCGCTGAAGTATTACTTTTTAAATAGCAAAAGCTTACACAAAGCGATTAAATAGCTAACCGTAAAGCCAGTTGAAATGTAGTGTAGTGTTGCGGAAGATGTGGAAGGGGGCAGAATGTGTTATAAAGCATTACATTTACTTTGGTTGAACTTTATGGTTTTCCAGTCAGTGAAGCATTCAAACAACAGCAAAAGTAACAGCAGCAGCAGAAGAAATGCAACAACTGGGCTGAACGACTCTTCAACTTAAGTTTGTTTGCCCCATTGTTCCAGTAGGGCACTATTGTTACTTTTACTTGCTTGCTGGTTGTGTTTATTGGTGTTGTTGTTGTTGTTATCGTTTTAAGTGCGCCCATAAATTTCCGAACATTCTGCATACAAATACGTAGTTGCCGTTGAAAACAAGTCAGCCAAACAACCAAACATTTAGATTTCCTTACTCGCTCCCCCCCACACCTCACCCGCTTTCCATTCACACTTTACAACCAAGTGTCCAACCATTCGAATGAGTGACTGCGATCTTCCACAATATGGGCACAATGGATGCCATTGTTCTTATCAACGGCGGCAAGGCAACAGCAGCGGCATAAAAAATCCAAATCGAAAACGCACACAAACACGCAAACTCGCACACTAATAGTCAATAGTAAGAAATAGTGCCACTACGCAGCGTAAGCGAAGGAGAAGTAGAAGTAGAAGAAGAAGAAGAGGTAAATGAAGACGAAGACGTATAAGCAGCAGACCCAGCTGAAGTTGAAGACGAATAATATGGGTAAATATAGAATAGTAAGTGAGTATTATTTTCCTCATAGTGGCAGTAACCTTTTTTTCAAGCATTTACGATGCCGTTGCCTTCGAGTGAGCAGCAATTTAAGTGCGGCTTTTGTTTCTAACCCTCGACCGTAGAACAAAAGTACAAAAGTGCAAAATTGAGTGACGAACAAATAAATGAACGAATGGACCAACAAATGGACTGTCAGTCAGTGACAGAGAGATGGGCAAACAAACTGTGAGTGTTGTATGTTATGCAAGTGCCTGAGTGTGCGATTGAATGTAGATCCTCCTCATACAAATTACTGCTTAGAAAATGTAAACGCTGCAGCGAAGATATCGAGTTGGACTGAAGAAACTTGAAACTGAAAAGAACAATCAGATTGAGCGAGGTTTACAAATGCAAAGCGACTGTGGTTGGAACCCCTACCCACGCATGGGCTTTAGATAACGCGAAAGGCAAACTCATAGTACTCAAAGTGATTAGCCAAGTTGCAAACATTGTTAGAATATTTAGAGGAACACTCAGTTGATGCTACCATGCCAGATAATCAAAGTGTCAAACATAAAATAAAAACAAATGTATTGCCACTTTAGACGCAAAAACTCCAAAAAACTCTTTGCATTCAAATGTTTTGAAATTATGAGCGCATATAAGTGACAGATCTTCCTTGGTTTTACTGAAAAAAAAACTATTAAAAAAGTTTACATTAAATATTTACATATTTTTAAATTTACAAGAATTCTTTGGAACTCATTTTTTAGGCCGCCGTAGCCGAATGAGTTGGTGCGTGACTACCATTCGGGAGTCGAACCTCCTTGCATGAAACAGCGCCCCTCGGCAGGTAATGGCAAACCTCTGAGAGTATTTCTGCCATGAAAAAGCTTCTCATAAAAACTCATTTGCCTTTCGGAGTTGGCTTAAAACTGTAGGTCCCTCTATTTGCAGAAGAACATCAAAACGCACGCCACACATAGGAAGAGGAGCTCGGCTGAACACCTAACAGAAGTGTACGCGACAATTATTTATTTATATTGTTTTATTTAATTATTATTTTATTTTACTTTCAATGAAATTCAAATTTATTTGCTTGCTTCTTTATTTCTTTTCAATTCTTTGAGCGAATAATTTTTAAATGCAAGGCGAATTCATGCAAGGTGATGTCACTAGAGCAAAAATAATTTATTTTTGCAATTTGGTATTGTGGACGTCGAAATTTTATTCATAATGTGAACAAACAAACAAAGCAACAACAAAGACGCATTCAAAATACCAAATCGCAAAACAAAAAAAATCAGTTGCTCCACCGACAACACCTTGTATAGATAGAAGAAAATAATTTTTGAAATAATGGCTAATTTTTAACCCAAATTTTTTCAATTCCCTTCAAACAAATATTTGTTCAAAGAAAACGTGCTTTGAAATTATGAAAAATGTTATCAAGTTCAATTATTTCTGCTTCTTTTATTTTCAAATTCTAATTCTTTAAAAAAATATTATTTCACAGAACTAAACCTTCAATGCCTTGGACTAAGTGCCCTTTCTTTCTTGAGTTAGTCTCTTTGTCGCTGCTGAGATACTGGTCCGTATATCCTTTACAACCCCAATATAGAATAAAAACATAAATTTTTACCTCCTTTAAATAATTGGCACAGAGTCAGAAGGCTATTGACTTTTCAGGCAGCAAACTGATAAAGGAAATAACAAAGCAGTGAAGTACTCATTCATCTGCAATATTTATACTTAACAGTCTGTCATTCAGCAAGGCAACAAACTATTTGCGCAAACTAGTAAACTATTCCACCGACTTGCCTCATCTCTTCCAGCGCCTTTTTCTCCATCTCAGCGTACATCATCAATATGTTTATCCATTCTAACACTTTCTTTTCTTACTTGGGATTAGTTGGTTCTGTTAAGATTTCCATCAAGTAAACAACATAACTTTCTCCTCGGCACCTTTTCACCACCTCTTCCATTGCTTGTGAATACCGATTTTCCTCGCACTTTTCACTTTTGTGTTAGTTTGTTTTTATTGTATGTATTTTCTTTTGAAAACAATTCCAACTGCTTCCTTCATTTGCCAATGTTTCTAAATGACTCAAAATTTGCATTTTGATTATCCTTTCGGACGCTGAAATGGTCTAAAGTAAGCACGTTTTGCTTTGCAATTTTCAACAATTTCCATGGATCCCTAAATGCGAGCGAGTGTGGGAGTAGGGAGAAGAGTGTGTATGGGGCGTAGGTGATAAGCATCCCAGTCGCCAACTGAAAGGGTGCAATTTGTGGCACAAATAATACGAATGAAGAAGAACTGGCAAAGGGTATAACTCAGTGCTGGTCTGAGTGATTTTTTTTCTAACTGAGATAGAGAATTAGGGTAAAATAAGCACGCACGCACAACATTTCCTTTAAATAGGTTTACCATGTAGTTTCCTTATAGGTAATCAGTAAGGATTAGTGAAAAACATAAGAATAGGAAGAAGCATCTGAATGTGTTTTTATTTGTAATATCCTAGTAGGAAATTTAACTTAGAAAGAGGATATGAAGGCCTGCCAAGCCTAGCGAGACTGAGTGAAACTTTTTTTTTAATATTTTTAAGTATAATTTTTTTCGAGTGCGAAATATCCTTAGCCCTTTAGAATATGCACTTTATTATTACAAAATTAATTTGGATACTCAAAGTTTTTCCAAAAACTCATATTAAAAAGTTAAAGATCAGTTCTTTTCGGAAATTTTTGTAAATTTTGTACTAAGTTTGAAGATTTCCTTTATAAAGGGTGATTTTAAATTCAAATAAAACAACGCAAATTCTAATTTATTGGGCAGTCTTTATTATTTTTGTATAGAACCATTCATGACATTTATTTGAATTTTTAATGACTCGCTGCAGGACTTCGGCCGGTATCTCGTGAATAACTTTAGTAATGTTGGCATCCAATGCCTCAATCGAAGCTGGTTTATCCCCAAAACATTATAGCTTTACATACCCCCACAAATAAAAGTCCAAATGTGTGGCATCCCACGATTTTGGTAGCCAATCCACTGGCGCGAGACGAGAGATAAATTGCTCACCGAAACGGCGACGCAGTAAATCCATTGTTTCACGAGCTTTATGTCAAATAGCGCCGCCTTGTTAGAACCAAATGCTGCGGAGATCACGGGCTTCAATCTCCGGCTTCCGGCATGGAAAAGTCGTTTATGATGGCGATCTAGCATTCGCCATTCAGTGTTACACTACCGTCAGCTTCGTCTTTCAAGAAATATGGGCCGATGATTCCTCCAGCCCATAGGCCGCACTAAACGGTTGTTTTCAATGGATGCAATGGTTGTTCTTGAACTCCGTCCAAATAAGACAATTTTGCCTATTGACATAGCCTTTAAGCCAAAAATGGTACTCATCGCTGAACACCATAAGTTGGTCTCAGCGCGCGATCAACACTTTTCACAGGGCGTCGATTTTCTTAATACCATTCTACGATTTGTCAACGGCCGTGTGGCATAAGTCTTTCCATGATGAAATGTCAATGAATACTGAATGAACAAAAAGTATCTCCAATCTGCTCATCCTTTGTTTAAACTTCTCTTCAGCTAACTAGTCTCTGAAAGCCAGGAAATTGTGTCACTGTCCATCAAAATATTTGAGTTTCGGGAATAAAAACCATTCACCAGCTACTTTTACGGATCTCAAGTAAAACTTGAAATAAACTGCGAACGGCTTGTTGATGGGAAGTACATTTCCTTTCCTAGATAATCCTATTTTCTTGCTGATTTGATAGAAAAAATTATAATTTCAAAGTTAATCCAACGGTCAGTGGAAGTAACTTCAATCTGAACTATTTTTAAGTTTTCTTCTCCCAGTTTCTGCTCCCTCATTTCTCTGCTTTCAAGAAAAAAATCACGGGTGTCTCTATGCATTAACAAATCGCATTGGAAAAGCCCAGAGGTCGACTATATAAAGAACTATGCGTGAACAACATGGAATGCTAACAAATAAGCGTTGGAACTCCAAAAAAGAGAAGAAAAAAATCACCAAGAAAAACAAAAGATGCTTAGAAATAATCACAAACGAACCCATTGAAAGAAAAAAATCATAAGGAAGGAAACGTGGCGGAGAAAAAGAATAGCAGCAATGGCAGTTAAGGCAATACAAAACAAAACGCTTTCCTTCGCGCATTTACCCCTTTTCAGTGCTGCTATCAGCTAAACTACGCGCAAAGGGGTCTAATGGTGCGTGCTTAATGCCAGTGCGAACGACATAGGACAAAGCAACGCATACAATTTGCCAACATACGGGCACACACACATTTACGTTGATGGCATAAAAACAAACAAAACAAAAGCAAAAACTATAGGCACGGCAGTACCAAAGGATTTACCATATTGCGATGAGCAAAAAATAAAAATAAAAAAATCTACGAAAATCCTGCGCCGCTTGTCATTGTCAATGGGGGAGCTGGCGTTGAGTGACTTCAGGCAGTGTGTCGAGCTGGTCGCTGGAACGCTGCCTAAAACACCTCCTTACATGTTGATTATCGCCCCTTTGGGTTGAACCCTCTTCTCCTTAGTCTCCTTTGCCCGCTATCCCTCTGTCAACAGCTGCTTTATCCCTTTGTTACGAGATTTCTTTTCTATTTAGTTTTTTTTTTTTGTTTACAAAAGTTTCTGTAATTTACTTCATAATTGACGCACTTTAGTTTTACAAAGTCGCAATTCCTTTTCAGCTCTTACTGTTAGTGTGTAATTTTGTTGCTGTCATTTATGCTGAAATACTGAATTGTTGACTTACGCCTGTCAACGCACTGCCACTCCGCTTCCTTGATTTCTTGCCGCATTTGGTTTGAGCTCCCTCCTCGCGCTGACTGGCACCACTTTTTTCCATAAGTTCTTACAATGCTTGCTTTACTCATTCCCCGTGCCTGGCATTCTATGTAGTGCCGTTTAAACTAAAGTAAGTTGTCACATTGCGTTTGCGCTGACACACAGCAATCCTTTCTCCGGCTCATCCGCGCGCCCACATTCAGCCGGCGCTTTCTCTTACCGTCATTGCCCTCTGCACTTTTTCTGCCGATATGCAAAATTATTACATTTCTGAGTTGATTATAGTCGGCCACAAGCGCGTGTATGTATGTGTGTGTAACTGCGCGTTCGCCACCAGTGTTGCAATAAAGCGTCTGCTTTGGCTCATAGCACTCGTTGGTGTTGCCCCTACCGTCAGCAGTTGCTGTAATCATCATTTGCTGTGATTTCTGTTGCTGCCCAAGTGGGAATTGTATTTGTTAAATGGTCTCTGCTCGTTTTCATTGCATTGCTATTCCGCCACTCTGACTACAACAAAATGTAGCTTTCCTTACTTCAGCTTACCCTTCCTGCGCGCTGTTACTTGAGCGTTGCTCTTCCCATCACTTCCGCTGGAATGACTGCAGTAATGATGGGTTTTGCATTTCCCATCCAAGCCAGCCGCCTGTCGACTGACTCACTGACTGCACAAGATGACTGCTTGGCTAGTTGATTGCTTGCCTCTACTGAGTTGTGTGCGCCTTGCTCTGTCTTGACTCAGCTTGACATGGCTTGTAATTACTCTGCTACTCCTTTTCCTGCCTGCAAGCCTAAGCGGTACTTATTTCCCAACTCAACAATAAGCAACAGTTCAATCTCGCCCTCCAAAGTGCACAAACACACACACGCAAGTGCATAGTTTCCACATATGCCTCACGTAATAATACGCCAATGGTATTCATAGTAGATTATTAGGCACTTCATTCGAAATATGAGTTATTGAGAGAGTTCAAAGTTCAAGAGTTTTCAATTCAAATTACTATGCAGCTGCGGAGTGTAGACTCGTAAGTACTCATATGATTTTAAGACTTAATCCATATGCTAATGAAGTTTTATTTTAGAAGCGATATTAAGGGCAAAATAACTTCATGTAAAGCGCTGAAAGGTTTGTGATTTAAACATAGATTACTAAAAGAATTAGTGCTGCTTATGCGTAGGAAATATTCAGCTCAATTAGAGGGAAAAAAGTTAAGTTCTCATCAAAACTCATTTAAGCGGAAGCGGACCTCCAATGTTAGATCCAGCCATGTGTAGAAAAACTACCCCATTCGTCATAATAAACCATTCACATGTCCAAACAGGTTGTGCAAAACACTAACAAATAAAGCTTGCGATATCTGAAGAAACTCGAAAACATTTGGAATAGTTTTTAGAAAGAAATTCATCGGAGGGTTTTCAAATACTCTATCTGCTACACTAGTAGCCAAAATGCTGTCAGTTGGCTTTAAT